>CAKZFK010000062.1:0-125897 GCA_936440205.1 Lepidonotus clava | reverse complement strand
GCAAAATAATATATACACTGTGTAACATCCTTTCCTCCATTGTGACATCCCGTCCTGAAGCGAAGTTGCCATGTCATTGTCAGACACAGCATATTATGCTTTTGGTGAGCAATGTTGCCAGGATCTTTCTTTTTTCCTTATCCAATCAAGTCAATCTTAATCCTATTTCCAGATCTCAGAGACAACTTAATCTAATGTCCTCAAGTATTCTCCTTGCACTTAGTACAGCAAAACCAAATATCAATCTGTTTCATTCAACTTCTATTCAAATCAGTTATTCATAGGCCTATATCCTGTTTTTACAACATTTACTCATCAACTCTCAGTGCATTCAAGAGACAATCTTTTAATCTGGTAGCACAGTTCATATTTCATTCACATTTTACTGCACAGCATTCACTCTGGCCAAAATTGCCCTAGGAATATCTTGTGTATTTCCTAGCCTCCCATCATACTGCACAGTACGTGTTCAGATATCAAACTTGAGATACCACGCCTCCATAGCGGACACTACTGGAGTGAATAGGCCCACTTTGAAAACTTTCACAAAATATCATAAGTTGAAATCCAGCCTTAGAATCAACACATGGGGCAAATCTGACAAAATTCATTCCTACTTAGGCTTAATTTCTTAACTCCTAATTCCTAAATCTAACAGGAGGTCTTATGATTCTGGTCCGAGTTCTCACAACTTTTGGTGTCACTATTTTCTGTTCACCCTCGGGCTCTTTATAATTTCCAGTCACTTTTTTAGGTCTTCCCCTTTTCTTTTTAGGTACCTTCTTCAGCTTTTTCTGTACCCGGTCTAGGCCTCCTCCAGCAACGACCTGTGGAGTTTGCTGTAGTCTTTCCACATTGCGCACTCCATGTTTACCTCCAAGCGGTACTAGTTGATCAACATGCCACTTTATTTCTCTCCCTGCACTGTCCCGGATTCGATATGTCATCTTCCCGACATGCTCGACCACTGTCCATGGTCCGTCATATTCTCCTAGGCCTTTTATGTGTGCATTGGGCACATAGTATCTCATTACCAAAGCCCCAGGCTGATAGACCCTTGCACATAGACCGGTGTCATAATACCTTTTCTGGTAAATAGCAGCCTTTCCAAGACTTTGCCGTGCATACTCATGCGCTTTGTGAAGATTGCGTCTTATCCCCTCAACATACACATGTTCACAGGGTATATCCACTGAATTTGGCTGTACTCCATACACCATGTCTGGAGCCATAACCTTCTCCTGTCCATGTAACATGACATCTGGGCTCATGTGTGTACTGGCATGTTCAGTTCCTCTGTAGGCACTGGCTATGAACTCTGCCATGTCATCCCAGTTTGTTCTATTGTCATCCATGAAAGCTTTCAGGGAATTGACCAAGGTAGAGTTGAATTTCTCCACCATTCCGTCGCTTTGAGGTCTGTATGGGTTTGTGTGTGTTTTTTCAATGCCAAGCCGTCGACATAATTCAGACCACAATTTCGATTCGAAGTTCGGTCCCTGATCAGTATGGATGATACGGGGTGTTCCCCATATGAGTATCCATCTTTTCAGTAAGGCCTCAGCACATGTAGCCGCAGTCTGGTCTGGTATTGGTACTACAACTACCCATTTCGAAAAGTAGTCCTGGATAACCATTAGATAGCGATTTCCACGGTCCGTGGTCTGTAGCCCTCCAAGTATATCAATGGCTATTCTGCCAAAGCAGACTCCAGTAAGCTCCTGGTTTAAAGGTGACTTTCCCTGTGGAGGTTTGCTTTTTGTTCTCTGACAGGTCTCACATTCGGCCATCCATCGATCTAGATCTCGCCGCTGACCAGGCCAATAGCACCTTCTTCTAAGACTAAACATGGTCTTCATTCGCCCAAAGTGGCCACCGGTGGGATGGAGATGAATAAGCTCGAATAGCTTAAATCTCAGACTCATCGGCATCACTGGAACCAACTTTTTGCTTAATGTGCCTTTGTTCTGTCTTCTCACACACAGGATACCCTCTTTCAGCTCCAAGTCCTCCCATTGGGAACACAACATCCTGAATTCTTTTGACTCTGCAGAGATATCTGGTCTCTCTGGTGCCTCTTTCCCTTCTTTCTTGAGTTTAACCAAGTGACTGATATCCCTATCCAACTGCTGTTCTTTCAACACCACTGAAATACTGGTAGCTTCTAGATCATTGTTGCAGACTACTTCAGCTATGACCGCTTGGTGCATTCCACAGTCTACGCACTCAGTTCGATTGCATTTGGCAAGAGGTTTCCTTGATAACGCGTCAGCATTAGAGTGTTTCCTTCCTGCCCTGTGTTCAATGGTTTCTGCTGTTATCCCAAACTCAGAGAGGATAGAGATCCACCTCGCCAGCATCCCATTTGCGTCCTTGAAATTCATCAGCCACTTGAGTGAAGCATGGTCAGTCCTCACAATGAAGTCTGTTCCCCAAAGATAGTTGCTAAATTTCTTAGCATTCACCACTATAGCCAACAACTCTCTATGGGTGGCACAGTAGTTGCGCTGGGACTTGTTCATGCTATTGCTCGAGTATGCTATAACAACCTCATTTCCATTCTGCATTTGTGAAAGCACTGCTGAAATTGATTCACCACTAGCATCTGTATCTAGGATGTATTGACCCGTGTCAGTTGGAAAACCCAGCACTGGTGGTGTCACAAGTGACTCTTTCAACCTTTCAAAAGCAACTTGGCATGCCTCATTCCAGTAGAATTTTGGCTTGTTGCCTCGCAACATGTCTGTGAGAGCGACTGCAATTCCTGAGAAATCCTTCACATATTGCCTGTAATATCCAGCCAGACCAATGAAACCTCTCACTTGTTTGATGGTCTCTGGCACTGGCCAGTTTTGTACAGCCTCAGTCTTTTCAGGATCAGTTGCTATGCCATCCTTGCTGACTATCCTCCCAAGGAATTTCACTGATTTCTGGAACAGTTTGCACTTGGATGGCTTGAGTCTCAGAGAATACTCGCGAATTCTTTCTAACACAGCGCATAGATTATCCTCACATTGACTCAATGTTTTTCCAAACACAATTATATCGTCTAGATATACCAAGCACTTGGTCCATCTCAATTCACCCAGCATTTCTTCCATCATACGTTGAAAGGTAGCTGGTGCATTGCAGAGACCGAAAGGCATGACCTTGAACTGGAATAACCCCAACTGAGTAGCAAAAGCAGTCATGGATTTTGATTTGTCGTCCATAGCGATTTGCCAATACCCAGACTGCAAATCTAGCGTGCAAAAGTATTCATTGCCACCCAAGGCATCCAGACAATCATCAATCCGTGGGATGGGAAATGCATCTTTCTCTGTGATGTCATTAAGTTTCCTAAAGTCAACACAGAATCGAATACTCCCATCTTTCTTTCTAGCCAAGACCACTGGAGAACTCCAGCTGGAGTGTGATGGTTCAATAATATTGTTCTTCCACATGTCTCTGACTGCTTCCTCTATGATGGATCTTCTTCCAGGTGCAACACGTCTCAATGTACATCGTACCGGTCCTGGTTTGAGTAGTTTGATCATATGTTTGACCTTCTCAGTCAGACCCGTTTTTGCCTCTCCTGGTGGAACAAACAAATCAACAAATTTGTTCAGCTTCTCTCTACTTTTTCTATGTGTGAAAGTAGGAGACTCGGCTTCTTCCAGTAACTTCTCCATGAATTCAGGCCAACTGTTCTCTTCCTTATCTTCTAAATTTTCCAACATATGTACAAAGTAGGTTGAAAACTCTTCCTCAATTTCCATGCTTTCAAGGTCCAGGTAGTTCGCGTCATGTACATACGCAACTTGCATATCCTTATTCAAGGGGACTGATCTCCCTGTCATATTTATAACAGGAATCAGACTTTTCTGTTTCTCAGAAGAGACTAAAGCCGGTAGTGCTAACACCCCCAACTCAATCTCATAGTCAGGTAGAAGTAACGTGTCTCCTTTTTGATTCGTCTCCCACCCAACTTCTACCCATGTCATGCTGGGAGGCCTTAACCTTATGTTTCGTTCCATCACTGCAATGCCTGAGTAGTCCTTGAAACTACAGGGGTATTGTACACCCTGAAGTCTGTAATGACCAGATCCTTGATCTAGGCAACCATTGAAAACCTGTCCAAAATCAGCGCCTATGATTCCCTCATGGCTATTAAGTTCCATTACCAAAAATGGCCACTTAAAATCTTTAGCACCAATTCGGAATGACAGCATCACCTTCCCGTAAACTTTCATTACCTGGCTGTTAGCCGCATTCACCCTTATCGCTGAGGCTAGCAATTTAGGTGGATGTTCAAGTCGTTCATAGACAGAGATATCTAAAGCACAGCATGTTGCGCCTGAGTCTATTAGAAAGTCTGCCTCCCTACCAGCCAAACCCACAGGAAGGTACCACCGTAGATCATTATCTACTCTAACTGAATGCACTTCAGCATAGCCTACGCTCTCCCATAGTTCCCATAACTTTTCTATAGCATGAGGACCAGGCTCATCTGCTGCTTCTGGGGCGGTGATTGCTACCCGTATCCGTTCCGCATTGACATTCCCTGGACACAAAGCTTCCTCCAGCACTTGTTCCGAGGAATGGCAGATTTCACCTTCGCGATCACTAGTTTCTCCAACCAGTAACTTAGTGGAGCAGTGCACAGTGGTACTGGTGTCTGTCTTCTCTCTTTCTATCAACTTAAAGGTTTCTTTCCCATTGTCCGGTTCACTTTCCATGTCCTGCATCCCTTCCTCATTTTTCTCTATTTCCTGGGCTGCCACTGTGCCTCTCAGCACAGCCCTTCCGGGTTTTCCTGTAACTCATGTATTACCCTGGGTGAACTGACAGGCAACTTTTTGTTCTCCTTCTCTTTGCGGTATTCGTCTTTCTTTCTTGCCAATGCAGGACAATTCCTTGAAAAGTGTCCCACCTCTTCACAAAACCAGCACTTTGCAGGTTTTTCATCCACCGGAGTACGACTCCTCTGATAAGCCCATAACTCCTCTGATATCCCACCTTCAACTGGTTCAACCGACTCTTCAAGCTCTGACACTTGATCTTTATGGGCTCGAGACCAGTTATTCCTGGAACGAAATGAACTGGAGTTGGTTTCCCTGGCTAGTTCAGTCATATTTTTCTTTTCAGAGCCTAGGATATCTCGGCAGTTCTCTTCCTGACCAAGATAATCCAACAGATCTTTAAAAGATTTTGGTTTTCTCAAATAGATGTGCCTTGCCATCTCCTTATCAAGTAGGCCAATCAGTATTGTCCTAATGAGGTCGCTAATGTCCCTTGCAGTCTTCAAACCAGGTCTGGCCCAGGTAAAAAGAGCAAAAACATTATGGGCAAACATCGTGGCAGATTCCCCAAATTTCTGAATGCGTTTTGAGAAAGCCATCTCCCTAGCTTCAGGGGTTCCCCCATTAAACGCCCGAGCCAACATATTGACAAGCTCGTCATATGTTTGCGTTTCTATATCAAAGCTGATCACCACTGTGGCTGATGGCCCTTTCTGTGCTGCTAACAGCTGTCTCTTTCTATCTTCTCCTCCCCATCCATTGGCATCAGCCACATTTTCAAACTTGAGAAGATAAGTAAGAAAATCTCCACCATCAAACACAGGAGCGGGCACAGGTTTGGGTTCTCTTCCCCAAGTTTTGCGCCTAACCCCATCATCCAGCAGCTTCAATTCCCCAACAGAATCATCAATCTCCTGCATATAAACACATGCAGATCGCCGTCGCCTTGAATCAACATTGGCTTCATCATTGTAAGGAGTTGAGGATCGTGGGGCATGAAACTGTTGCTCCTTATTCCAAGGACTTTCCCCATTTCTGTTTTTTCCACCATTAAAGCTTCCTCTGTGGCCACCTCTTCTGCTGTCATAGCATGGTAGTCGTCCACGACCTCTCCCATATCCAAAAGAACTATCACTGTCAGGGTGCTGATAGTTGTTGCCAGAATGTTGTACCTGCTTAACCACTGGAGTAGATCGGCCCCTCCCAGATGGGAACAAACCAGTATCCACCTCTGCCCACGCAGAAGTTTGTCGGACATCAAAGCTGTCTTTTGGAACATTTTTGTTCTGTGACTGCTGTGTTGCTGTCACGAGATCTACATGTTCTTTGGCCATAGATCGTTTTTCTTCTCTCACTTTTTCCATCTCCGACAGCAAACGAGCCATCTCTACAGCTTGGTTTTTATTTCTGGTCTGCAGATCTTTAATCCTCTGATCAAGTAAGTCCTTACTATGATCATCCTTTTCCTGATTTTGAGGTTCTTGAACATAGTTCACCTCTATTATTCCTCCAGCAGTCTCAGTCAAATTCATGTCTGACTGATCCTCGGTTGCATGGATTTGTACACCATCCTGGTATCTGTCCTCACATGGTCTGGTGTCAGACAAGACAGGGACAGTCACTGGTTTACCAGTTATAGCACCAACCACAGTCTTTGTACCAATCATTTCAGGAAGATCAGAACCCCTTTTCCGGCGGACAGTGACAAATTCATCTGATCTAATCTCATCAGGATCTTGGTCTTCGTCCACTTGTAGCTCAATACCGGCATGACCTTGGTTGGTATCATCCACTTGGTATTGATATGAGTCTACAAAGTTATCCTGATCAGGCTCACTCTCCCTTCCTGTCTCCGTACGGCCTGCAAGCCTACTGAGAAAGCTAGCAAAACTGTCCATTACTTCCTTCCGTGACTTGTCCAACCAGTCCATGGTATATCAAAATCTAGGAGAACTTTCACAATAAAGGAGATTCTTTTTTTTTAAACCCTTCCTTCCCTTTTTTTTTAACCTTTCCTTTCCTTTTTTTTTTTTTTTTTTTTGAGGCAAAGAAATTGCTAGAAGACCACTGCTGGAAACCAAGACATATTAAACCAACCTGTACTTTTTTGTAAGGCATTTCTGTCTCTCATACTCTTTTTTTTTTTCAGGCCAGTCTTTAAAAAAATAAAACAAAAGCAGGAATCTCCTATTTCTGTCAACCCTTTTCCATGGTAGAATGAATTAAAAGTATCCTTTCATCCTAGAACTGGTCACGGCACCACTGTAATGGTTCTATATTTTCTAGGATAAGCTTCAACTAATAATATTCAACCAAAGGCAGAAATTTGTCTGAGATCCAGTTTTATTTAACCAAGGTTCACTATAACAAATCTCTTCAAACCAACAAGATAGCCTGACCTGACTCGCCAGAGTAGGTGAAGATGGTAAAACACACTCAGGGTTTTGCTAAAAGAGTGTCCTAACCATAGAGGTGTTTTACAGGTGTTGCAAAGTAATGCCACTTTGTGGCTTAAAGTACAAAACTTAGGTATGAAATAACATTACATGATCATACAGTATAACAAGTTACACATTTTGATGCGAAAATGAAGATACCACATGTCATATTTAGAATAATATTAACGAAACACACCCATAATAGATGTGAAAAACACTCAAAATGAGTTTCTCCCAAATAACACCAGGGGGAGCCGGTTGCAACACAGTTTTGCACCAAATTTAGAGTAACTAGCAACAATAATACCTAAATAGAAGTACAAACATTTAGATACACATAGGTGGCATAGTTTGGCATAATAAACATGTGTATTAATGCCACAGAAATAGTCTAAAAAGCACTCCAACACTTGCCACATGGCACAGTTTGAATGTGAGTGGGAATTGCATTCCCCAAAATAAGTGTGAGTGTGAGTCACTTTTCACAAAGTGAATGTGAATGTGAATTGCACTCACAGAAGTGAAAGTGAGTGTGAGTCACTTTTCACAAAGTGAATGTGAATGTGAATTGCACTCACAGAAGTGAAAGTGAATGCAAGTCACTTTTCACAAAGTGAATGTGAATGTGAATTGCACTCACAGAAGTGAAAGTGAATGCAAGTCACACTCACCAAAGTGAATGTGAATGTGAATTGCACTCACAGAATGAATGTGAAATGTGATTCACATTACTCAAAACTATGTCTATTACAAATAGTTGAACTTATCAATGTTGTTTTTGGCTCTGAAGCTACGATTTTATGCAATTCAATACCTGGAGTATGCTTTGAAGCAAAAAAAAATTCTTTTTGATTCATTTGAATTTAGATCTAAAGTCTTGCATTGTTGACCCGGACTAGCATTCACAAATTTATGTATTTAGATACTATAAGGTCCAATTGTACAAATTTAGATGATAAAATGGAATTATGAACCAACCTTCCTGTAGGTCAGCTAAAATCCAAACATACATTTGCCTCTCCTCCTTTTTTAGTGGTGTATAACGGAGATAATTTAGACCATCTTTAAACATATCCAATTTTGCTCGTCTCAGCAATTTAATTCTGCAATGATAAAAAAAGAATATGGTTCTGGTGCATTGAAGTCAAAATACCTCATGCATGGCAAAAAGATAGAATAAGACTTTAATATTATTATGATTAATATAATTAAGTAACAGGATGCTTTTTGTAAAAGCTAAATAACTTTAAGGAAGAATGGACACCAGACTGCATTAAATGTAAAGTAAACATGAAACCAAAATTACTAAAACAAAATCTAAAAACAGAGATATAACAAAGAAACAAAGAAAGATTGGCTATAACCAGTGTCAAAGGCTTGTTAGATTACCCTAGAATCAGTGTTCACACAAGGAGCCTTGCCTGCTGGCGGCAGTGCTACAGAGGGAATAAAGTTATACATAAAATCGATAATGGGTTAGTATACAAGACTTGGTAGTAACCTGTAGAGAACAGAGGTCGTTTGGACTTGGATGAGATTCTTGGGTTCAGGAGCTGTGTGGTTAGAACATACTATTCAGTGGTGACATCTGTCAACTAGAATACTAAGCCTTCATATAAATTGATTGCTGGAAATTCATTTTTAGTACCATCAAGGCATGCCTAAATGGCCTGTGTCCTATAAAAAGAAGAGTTATCAAAGACAGAAATGAACTCTGGGTCACACCCCAAATTTTGGACCTTATACATGAGAAAAACAAAGCATGGAAAAAGGCATAAAAAGAAAAAAATATATATAAAGTTCACATTGATCAAGCTAAAGCATTCAGAAACAGGGTTGAGACCATTATACATTGAGCGAAGGCTGACTTTGGGCAGGAATATATGATGAAATCTCACCTACAAAATTATGGGAAAAGTTTACTTACATTATGCTGAGCAAGGACAAACAAACAAAGATTAACTTGACGGACACTGACACTAACAAACCTGTAACTGATGGAGAACTTCCAAACTATATAAATCAATTTTTCACTAACGTTGGCCCAAAATTCACTGAAAATTTCAATACGGAGTGGATCGATCCAGGTTGTATGTAATCAGGGCTGAACTTTGTCTACTGCTACCCATCAAAAGAATTGCACCATGCAAGCAACTGTCAAACTTGTGCATATTTGTGGAGGATAGCACCAACTTTCACTAGTTTTGGCAACCACCGCTATAGACAGTGATTTTGCAGTAAAGGTGCATGCCTCAATTCTTCCTGTGTTATCTTTTCATGTACAACAGAATACATTTTGGAAGGCATTCAGTTTGCATTCAGATCTCGAAAGATCCAAATGATATCATTTGGATGGGCAGCTGACATCCTGTTGACCTTTTTCTGGATGCTTTGAAGTCGTCATTTTTCGGTATGCGCTACACAACTAAGTAGAACACCAATATATCTCAAGTATGAAAATAATAATGCGAGCATCCCTGGTTGAGAAAAACATATGACCAACTGTGAAAGGGAAACGAGGGCGGTTACCAACCAAAGGCGGGATCCCACAGGGCCTTACACAGGCTGATAATTGGGTCCCACGGAGATTTGGTCACCCACCAAAGTATTCCCTTTGAAGTTGGTTATGGATTTATTATACATTTTGTTTTTAAACAGTGTCATCAATCGTCTGAAAATTGCGAAAACCTCCAGTGAAAAAAGACAGGTCCCTAATCCGTATTTCCGGTAGCTGTTGAAAACCTGCATACATTTAAGGAAATAACCTTCAGAAACCTCCACAATTTTCCTTTCAATCATAGAAAATACGAAACTTTTCAGGGAAAGAATAAACTCAGACCCCCTAACTTAGGTTCTTTGACGCAAAGGATAGGTGTCAGTAGTTTTTAAGAAGACGAGTTGCACAATGAGAATGTTTTTAAGTAGGTCAACTGGAAGTGCCTGGTGAGCTTCTCAAAATATGGTATATAGCTTAATCTACAGATCGAAAACGAAACGACCTACTTAATCTACCAATCAGCAAACAGTTAATTTGTGACCTAGATTCCTCTTCACTACTTAAGGATAGATAACACCTCACAGCAGCCGATGTGCAGCTTTCCCTTTGTTTTGGAATTAATTCCTTACTGTTCATGGCATTATTATTTACCATGTATATTTCAAAAAGCCAATGTGTAAGCCAATGTGTAACCCAATGCCAATGCGTATCTAATGGTATAGAATGTGAAGAACTGCACCTTTAGAATGTGAAGAACTGCACCTTTGTAGGAAGACTATGAAGCGAAAAAAATACATTTCTCGCTTTTACTTTTTGAACAAGGATATCTTAGTAACTGTTGCATACAAATCCTTGAAATTTCTTGTACATATTATAGTTTAGGAGGGAAGCACGTAATTAGGAGGGAAGCATGTATCTCAATTTTGACTAATGTTATATTTTTTCTTTTATGAAATGTAGAAAAATTGTTGAAAAAATAACCAAAATATTTCCGTTTTTTGTCACAAAACAAAAACTAGGCCCTAAATCAAAGTATTGAGACAGACTTACCTCTGAGAGATCAATTAATGTCATTAGAATTTATTAAATGGTTACTGAGATATTGGACGCTAGAGTCTGTTTAGGGTATTAATAGTAATAATGGGGAACTTCAATCTCTTTATCCTTCGATATGTCGTTATTTAATCATCATTATCCTTGCTAGCTAAACGGTAGAACTAGTAAACGAACTGGGCGTTCATATCCAAAACACGAACAACGCTTGGTTGAGAGTTAGTTTATTGTACAGATGCTCCACAATTGTTGGTGTATCAACAAGATATTCTATTCCTATGTATAACAGTCGGTCATTGTCCCGGAGGTAAGCTTCCGCAATAAAGTCCGCCTATCTCCGTATAGCTTCACAACCAGAATTAGTTTCTCCTTTAGTCACCAGATGTCACCAGATACTATTTGCTGCTAACCAAACCCCCAAATCCTTAAGACTCGAATTGATCCAAAGGTAATTGGCTAACTCTGCCCCCATACTGACTGTCATCATCCTTATATATTCGTTAGTTATTTATTTTCTCCCAGGCAGTGCTGCCACTGGTAGACGAGGCCTGTCTGCCGCAACCGAACAGGTTTACTATGCCTACAAGCAGTGCCAACCATAGCCAAACTGTATGATAGAGTAACTTATCTAATTTCAAACCCTTTTATAATGTATCTTTTGCAGTCTGGTGACCACAGCCTCAGGAAGCACAAAGTAGATCTTTTCCGGGCCACTTTCAGTTGCTGTTGCTTCTGGGGTAGCCATGCGAATGTCCTCTGTTGCCAAGGGAAGAATGTCTGCTCACTGTGGTCACTGGAATTTTGACAGATTTGACCTTTTGGGCACCATGAAGGTGAGGATGTGCTCGTCTGGTTCATTTCCTGGGCGGAGTACGTTTCCCAGGTACCGGACATGTTGCTGTCATTAACACAACCAACATAGTTTCCTACCTAATTATTGGGTTCTCCCCAGTGTGGTTCCTCTGGTTGTACCAACACCTACTCATCCAGTACAGAATCAGGAAACAAAGCCTTGACCTCCCAGCCTTGACACTTGTATGAGGAGGTGTTGTTTTCCCAACAACAATCAAGGTAGCAGGAGAGATTCCTTACTGCTAGTGATGTCCCAGGCTGCACAGGCACAACAACATGAATTGACATTGTCCCCGGGACACTTTGGGTAGCCACAAGTGAGTGGGTGTCCTCATGAGCTTTCAAGGTATCTTCCCGGGGCACATTGATGTACAAAACTTTACCAGTATGGTTCCCTTGTGCAGCAAAGTCTGCAGCATTCCTGATAAGGGTGTCTCGTTTCACTGCATAGTCTGCCTGCCTCTTTGCTGCAGCACCCATCTCATTGCATAGGCCTTTGCCGTGGCCTGCCTCAAAGTACAGGTAGGTTGCAATCAGGCCGAACAGCAGTTGCTGCTTGCACAGCACCGAAAAAATGCTGATGTTCTGGTACTGAGAGGATGGCAAGTCAGACTCGTGATGCCGTCCTGTCATCCATAACAACGGCTACAGACCGTGTTTTGGTAACCCCATCTGTCTTGAAGTGGAACGAGACAGGATGTACGGTTACGGGTTCCTTGGAATAATAGACACTTTGTGGTTCATCTGGGTAGGTCACCATGTTTTCAGCAAAGTTCACCTAGATAATGCTCTCAGCTTCAAGTTCCTGAGCTGTTGAATAGCCTGGTGCTGTGTATGTGCCCTCTCAATGTGTTCCATCATTTCTCAAAACTCCTCGGTGAGAGCAGCAATTAAGTCAGCTTTGGTTGCCGTAATATCCACAAGTCGAAGTTTTTTTGTTTTTTTTCTGATTTCCAGGGGGACCATACAGCAAGTCTACCCGCTTCCAGTTCTCAAACATGATGAGGTCAGGAAGGTCGGCCTCACTTATCAATGTTACAGCTATGTAGTCCCCGAGAAGGACTTGATGGTATGCCTATTGTATGGAGGGCCTTCTACTTCATAGTTTTGGTGCTTTGAGCTGAGGCACACAATTGTGTGGTGGTACCTTAACAGCCAGATGTATTGATCCTACTGCGGCACTCCTGTGAAGAAAGACAAGCTCACCAGCTTATCTGGGTGTTCTTCATTGTATGCCTCGTGTAGGTGCCTTAGGAAGTCAGTCAGGATGACCTGCTGATATTTATGCTTTTTTGATGCTGATTAATTGTGTCCTTTTTCCTGGGAAAAGTAATGGAATTCTCATGACATGTGAGGAACAAGCTGCTGTCGATCCATTGTCCTCAAAGCTTTGTGAGATGGCCTGGAATTGTGGTAAATTAAGGCATGTTGATCCACCTTGACATCTTTTGCGAGTTGACTAGATGCTCATAGCTCCTTAAGTTTGGTTGGTGATGTGATGGTCTTGAGGACCTTGAGATGCTTGTTTGTAGGGAGCTGTTTCAGGCTGGAAGTGAGGGCTTCATACAAGTCTAGCTTCTTCTTGGACTTCTGATCTGTTGGTGTACATTGTGCAGAGGTTGGACTGGTTGTACCTGCACCTGCACCTGCACTGCAACCTCAGCCAGAGGCTGGGCCTCTGCAACATCAACACCCATATCCTGCACTTCCACTGTGAACTCGGCTGGAGGCTGTACCTCCAGTAAGACTGCCCGTGCTCCCTCCACTCCATTCCCTCATTGGGCCTCTACAACTGGGCGCTGAGCTTGGCTATCTCAGCATTGTATGCCTCTCTCTTCATATGCAGCAGGTAGTACAGGTAGGATTTGCAAGGAGTTCTGTCAGGTTTTTGCTGACTCCTATTAATGAAATGGTGAGTTTCAGTGTATGCAAATGTGAATGTGGATGCAAATGTGAATTTGTTTGAACATACAATAAAAAATCACTTGAATTAACATGCAACATAAACTAAAACATTTTCAAGTCCTTCTTTATTAAACATTCGATCATGGAACTAGTTAGATCTAAGTTAAATTAGACATATGCAATAGGTCTCACAGTAAATATTTCTCTGAAACCCTATGATACAATAACTATGGCATTCTCTTATCATTTACATGAAATAAAATGTGTCAGTCAAAAAACATAGAAATTATTAATCAATCACAATAAATTAATTAGAATTGTTACAATGCATCTACGCAAAAACATGCATATATGCACAGTCATTCCGCAAGGCTTCTTCAGGGAGTGATGTACCAAGGTCATGTAAAGGTCATGGAAAGGTGATTGCATCCAATGATATCAAATCGTGCATCATTATACATATAAGTACATATAACAGTTTTGTTAAGAGGTTTTCAGGTAAACATTTGACATGTAAGCTTCATGAAATTCATATAATTTTATAGGAAGGGAACATGCTGCCATACAATAGACAATTCATTCTTTTCAAATAATAGGGATATTAGTTGTATTACATTAACTAAATGCCATCATAAATAGATACACATGACTATTATTGCAGCAGCAGACCAGTCTAAAATAGGGAGGACACATGACAAAAAAGTAACAAAGGTTGACATATATCAAAATTTTCTTTAGACCCTGGGCTTTTCAAAACCACTTGATGCCAATCTGGGCAACAATTACAAATGGAAGGGTCAAAGGTCAAAGGTCAAAGGTCACAATAAAAAGTGGAAATCTGAAAAATACAGCTTTTATCTTATTGCTTCGCACTGATAATAGATGGAGCTTAGATACTTGGCATATATTTACACACTTATGGGGCCTAACCAATTATTGATATGGCAGCCGGCAGTGAGTGACGTATGGAGAAGGGGGTCCGCGTTCAACTTGAACTACGGATGTCCCTGACATAAGCTAAGTACCAATATTATACATATATCATCGTGAACTGTCAGTGACAAATTTTACCAAAAATCTAATCATGTCGCCCAAGAAACATAAGAAAAAATCACAAAAATCACCAGAAAAGTCAGACAACACTCGATCGACTACAGCAGTAGAGGCCAGTGACCCGGATACAGACGTGGACAATGACTCAGACACAGATACTGACCAGCCCCTCTCCTCTAAAGATATGCTAAAATTGATTTTCAAAGGCATGAAAAGCTTGAACACTAAAATTGATTCGATGAAAACTGATATATCAGAAACCAAATCCACTCTAAACCAAAACTACACTGAGCTAAATTACCCACTGAATGCATTCATGAAGCAAAATGACGATCTTGAAAGCCAACTCAAAATAGCAAATGACAAAATTGAAGTCTTGATCAAGGTTGAAACATGCAACCTTTAACCCCATATTTATTAACGGTGTTAACCTTGAATATATACAGGATTATATAGTTATTTAGGTATTAAACTTGACTGTAAATTGACTTTTGAATCACATGCCAAAGAGTGTATAAGACTAGTCTCCCACAAACTGTATTTGTTATCTAAAATTAGAAAATGTATCTCCCAGCCACAAGCACTACAGATCTATACTAGTAAAATTACCCAATATTTTGACTGGTGATATTTTCCTAATTAAATTATGCTCAAAATTAAGAGACAAACTTCAGAAACTCCAGAACAGGGGCTTACACGTATGTCTCTTGAGGAATAATACATGTAATGTAGACCTATTGCATGTTGATTGTGGTTTGAACTACTTAAGGATAGACACCAGTGGTTGAGGTGTGAATGGCACGTCTCTCTTTGATCAAAATCACAAGATTTGTTTCAAATGATATTACTTAATAGACAACATCATTCAATAGCCAATAAGGAACCACATTTATTGATGTAACTTATGTAAGGATAGGCAGGAAAATGACTCTAAAATATGGGAGAAAACTTGAAAATTATAATTTTTAAATTTATTTTTTGAACATTGATATCTCACTTAATATTTTACCTAGACCTTTGAAATTTTTGGTACATCTTCTTAACATATAAAGGGAGGGAAGCGTGTCTCAAAATTTTGATATAGGTCTTAGTTGGGTTTTTATGAAATGTAGAAAATTAAAATGCATAAAAATCTAAAAAAGTTTCCCGTTTTTGGACGTTTTTGGCTATAAAATCAAATCTAGGGCATAAATCAAAAATCTGAGACACGCTTCCCTGCATATGATTGTTGTTAAGGTTCATGTGAAATCTTATTCCTGTAGGTTAAGTATTAACCAAGATATTGATGTTCAAAAAATAAAAGTGAAAAAATTAGTTTAAAATTAATGAAATCTCAGTTTTTAATTACTTTGTAATCCTTTTGGCATCAATAGATAGAGAAAAATATGAGCTTTAAAATGATGTAAGGTTTGTTGGGATCAGAGCAATATCAAAGAATCCATTGATGAATTCTTGAAATAGCCGTTGACCACTGGTGTCTATCCTTAAGTGAGAGAAGACATATGCATTTGCTGAATTTTACATATGAAAGGTCTAGAAACGAGAACTATGTAGTATTACCAAATGCTCCTTTAAGGCATTATGATGCACCTGTATTAATTGAACACAGGAGTAATATCTCCAATTTTGAATGTAACGTTTTATTTCAGGGTGCATTATACTGCCGGTTGATCGATATAATATTGATACCCTTAGTAAATTCAAATTGGAGCAGAAAAATGTATTGAAATTAAAACATGCATTGTATTGATTTGTTTAATGGTGATAAATTGTGATTATTTTGCCAACCCCCTGTGAGGGCTGCTATGCTAACCATTGATATATGACTATACTACTAGCCACATTTGATTCTAGTTAAAGTGCTCAAATTGATATGTTTTGTACCATTTACTTGGAGGTATGTTCACAAAAAATTATTTAAACTTTGTTGTAAATATTTATTTATGGTTTAATTTCTCTGAATGTATGTATATTATGTTGTTGGTTGCTGATAAATCTCAAAGACTTATAATTATATTGTGAGCTGGTTAGCAATGAAAGCTAGCCCCATAGCTAATTGTAACTTCCAGGATAAATAAAAGTACTAGAAAAAAACACAAAAAAACTGTGATTTTCATATTGGTGACCTTGACCTCAAGGTCAAACTTAAAAAATGAGCATGAAATGAGGATCTAACCTTATATCAACTCTTATAAAAGTATTAATGTAGCCTATATCAAACATTATTATTGAACTGTTTGACAGGGGAGGTCATGAGCTTTTTTTTGAAACCTCACTTGTTGCAATGGAGATTTTTATGGTAATGGAACTATCATTTGTCACAACCAGTTTTGCAGAAAGACATCAAAATAGGTGAAACATCACCAGAAAACCACAAATCTCTTGATAGTAGAGCGCCCATTTTCAAAAAATAATTTTTTAAAGAAGAACCCTGACCAAAGATAATTATAACAAAGCATGCCATAAATGTCTCAAATTCATGGGATGATAATTTGGACTGAAAATATTTGCTCCAGCAAATATTTAATGGCTGATTTCCATGGTAACCACCAAAAACTCAGGCAATTTCAAAATCAATAGGTTTTTTGGACATATCTTCCTTAATATTCGGGATAGAAGCACAAATGAGACATCAAAATTAAGTATTCCTAGAGTTCTAAAATTGGTTCTAAAATTGACCATAATTTCTTTTTTTGTGTCTGTTCCTGTTACCGTAGCAGCCACAAATATGGGTCTAAGAAGGCACAACCTATTTTATCTCAGGAGCTCGAGTACATATCCCCTCCACATTGATTCATGTGTTTATATCCAAACAGTCACATGGAATGCAGCAAATGAGTGGTTTCCATGGAAACCACAAAAAAAACTAAAGGTCACCTCAAAATTGCTCAAAATTTAGATTTTGCTTTTACTTATATCAATATAAGAACCAGAGATATCGCTTTTCAGGTCCAGCAAAGAGCAATTTATCTGTAGTTTTTCTAGACTTCATCTATAGTCTGAAGATAAAATTCTGAAGACTGAATTTCAAAATGATATGACAAATAACCAGTATAGATGCCTGTAGGGCATTCCAATGTAATCTTAAGACAAACATCATATCTTAAATTTCACCATGATATTTTTCAGTTCAACCTCATCCTTTATTTGTACTTCTTGGAATGCCCCCAGATTTTATTTTGTAAAATTTCCCTCTGTGTATGTATTGCTAGTACTTAGTCAATTTCCTAGGGTTGCTAAGACTATATTAATTCAATTGATTCAACATGGCTGAGTAGAGAGACGCGGGTTGTGAGAGCTCCCATAGGAAAATCTGATTACCCGTAGGAAAATCTGATTACTACAGAATTATAGGCCTGAAAACCGATCTAGAAGGAAGTGTGAAGACAGTGAACTGACAGTGGATGTACAGGGATATACATTGGAGTAAATTTCTCTACCAAGATCTCACGGAAAACTACTAATATTGTGCAAGTATAGGACGGTAAAAGGTGGATGTAAACAATGGCCGAGGTCGAGACACCACCGGCTAATAATAGCAGCCCAGCCAAGGTGTGACGTAATGGTCACGTTATGTGACCATGCTTTTTGGGTTTGTCAGTTACTTACTAAAATGTGACATAACGGTTACGTTATTTTTCTGGGAGGTTGAGACGTTATCATAACATTCTGGTGAGGTAAGGTCAAGATCAAATTAAAACAGAATGTCATTGTGATGTTCTGATTAGGTGAGGTGCAGACCTCACTTAAACAGAACATTGTTGTGACCTCCTGACCAGGGGAGATCCCAACCTCACCTAAACAGAACGTTATTGTGATGTTCTGATTATGTCAGGTCTAATCCTTACCTAAACAGAATGTTCCTGTGACCATCTTATTAGGTTAGGTGTCACCCTATCCTAAACAGAACATTATCGTGACATCCTCATTCAGTGTCAACCACACCTAATCAGAACGTTATTGTGACATTCTTATTAAGTTTCAGCCTCATAAATAACATTACAAGAACGTTATCAGAAGGTCACAATGTAGCGTCGCAACAGTTGGTTGCAGGGACGTAATTGGGATCATCAAAAGAACATCGCTGTAACCTAACAGTGTGACGTAACAAGAATCAATCCAGAACGTTGCTGCAATGTTATTAGAACGTCATTTACTTGGCTGGGTAGGCAGTGTGACGTTCCATCCTTTGTTAGCTTGTTGGTGACAAAAGATCACAGGTCGGGTGACTGGGTGAGTCGCACGTTTAGATGTAATTGGGGTGATCAGGTGTCAAGAAACGGGGCTTATTAAGGATAGATAAGGGGTCTCAGGGAGGTGCGCAGCATTCAGGCACATACTTTTTTGAAAGGGATAGTTATGATGACATAGAGTACATCACAGGAAAGGAGTAATTTTTCTCTACGTGATGATATATCTTTCAAAATAATCGGCTGGGAATTACAGAAATTATGAATTTTTAATCAATTTTTTCACTTTATTTTTTTGAACATCGATTTCTCCCTACCTTTTCAAGCTATTGAACTGAAATTTTGGACATGTAGTCTTAATATTCTTTCCAAGGGAAGTGTGTCTCAAATTGCTAATTTAGTTCTTAGTTTTCATTTTATGACAAAAAACGGGTAACTTTTTGTGAATTATTCAAACAACATTTTCTACATATATAATAAAATGAAAACTAAGAAATATATCAAAATTCTGAGACACACTTCCCTTCAGAAGGGCCTTTAGAAGACATGTTGAAAATTTCAAGGTTTTATGTCTCATAGCTATTGAGATATCAATGTTCAAAAATATATCACAAAAAATGTAATTTTTATTTTTACCAACCTCTATTTCAGTGAGTTTTCATCTCCTTCACATTTGCTTAATATCCCCAGAAAACACTCAAGCTCTACTTTTAGATTCCATACAATACATGTTTGGTCATTTAAACCTGAACTTTTAGACCAATTATTAGTGCAGGTAGAGTGAATCACGCACCACCACCCCTTATCTATCCTTAATAACTATTGTCGATGGCGTTGAGGCCCATTGGGATCTGGCTACGTAGCCTATGAATCCACTGGAATTCCGCATTGAGCTTCCGATTGAGGTACAAGTTTTTGTGGGGTGCCAAATTGCAGAATTGGAGGATGTAAATCTCCACGTCACCCAATCCGTCATATCCGGACGAGTTGAAATGTTGAGAAACTTGTCTTCCTAGGGTCTCTGGTGATACACTAGAAATGGGCTTTGAACCTAGTCTTTAGGTTGTTTTTGGTCTGACCCACATACTGTTTCCCACATTTTTTGCACTCAATGGCGTAGATCAGGTTGTTACTATTACAGTCGACATTCTGTCTTGTATAGTAGCCACGCTTGGTGATGTGAGATTTTATTGTGCCACTTCTATTCAGTCGTGGACAATAGAGACAATTTTTGTTGTTGCATGTGGCTTTCTCTTGTCGGGCAACAGCCGGTTCAGTGGGGGCCTCCCTTGGCAGTTTGGCCCGTACTAGAATATCTTGTAGGCTTTTCGGTTTCCGGTAGCCCATCATGTAATTCTTGTCAAAGAGATGGCGAGTGGACGATGAACGGTCCAGAAGGTCCCATGTTTTCTCTATCTGATCGTGTAGGACTGTTGATGACGGGTGGAAGGTTGTGGTCAGGAAGAAAGGGGCATCTCCGTCGCCCTGTTTCTTCTTTCCTATCTGGTTGAGTAGTGTTGCCCTATCTACCTTATTGGCTCGATCAAAGGCCTCAACCAGTAGTTCTTCAGGATATCCCTTCTGGATCAGGAGGGCAGCCTTTTTCGAACAGTTTGAGACAAAATCAGCCTGTCTGCTGCAGATGTGTATACCTTTTTTGCAGTGGTATGGATGTGCTGAGTGGAACAGTAGGTAATTGTTTCGGTCAGTCGGTTTGCAATAAAGGGTTGTTGTCAGAATGCCTTCGTTAAGATTGACGGTTGTGTCGAGGAAG
Source organism: Lepidonotus clava (assembly GCA_936440205.1). Taxonomy (NCBI): domain Eukaryota; kingdom Metazoa; phylum Annelida; class Polychaeta; order Phyllodocida; family Polynoidae; genus Lepidonotus; species Lepidonotus clava. Next base: position 105,354 of record CAKZFK010000062.1, on the reverse strand, counting down.
TTGGTACTTGTGGTCAATTTTTCAGCGCTAAATTTTATAGTATCATGGACATGGTTTAGGTGGTCAATGAATTTCCCCAGCTCATGTTCACCATGTTGCCAAATACAGAATACGTCGTCTATATACCGTAACCAAATTCTTGGTTGGAGTCGATAGGTATACACAAATTTATCTTCAAAATTGGACATAAAAACATTCGCATATGAAGGTGCTACTTTAGTGCCCATTGCAGCTCCTCCTACCTGTAAATCGTTGAATTGGAAGTTGTTTAAGGTCAAAACTTGTGCAAGTAACTCTAGTAAGGATAGACTACTAGGCTGGTCCCCGAGCGGTCTGTGTTCGCAAAGTGCCCGGTAGGCCGCATCACAACCGTCTTTATTGGGGATGTTAGTATACAGAGAGGTTACATCTAAGGTCAAAAGAAATTATAATTACTACCCGAGCTCATGTCATGACATTGAATTGATTACTATAATTCATCACATAGGCGAATATGGACACATGCATTAGATTGAGCTTTATCTCATTAGAATCTGCACTTTTTCAATAAAGCCTTATTGTTAGGTAATTAATACATATCAATAGATATTAAGGTTTAGATAGTAGCATTTGAGAAACCCCTACTTTCCCTAGTTGACAAAGTGTTTCAATAGTGTTTATATATGAAAGTTGTAGTTTGGAATTGTATATGTTGTATGAAATGAATTCATATGGTAAATTTTTATCATAAGGAATGCATATGCAATCAAGTGATATGTATTATATTGAAATGGGTTTATATAATTACTTTGTAATCTTATATTAATTTAATTTTAATACAAATGCAGTAAAGTGATTTTAAAATATGGTAATTTATAGTATATAGCATAGATCTATAGGGGAAATATAAATGGGTTCTGGATACCTTTGGGAAACTGCAAAAGGGTATTTCAGCCAGAGCTGGTTATATAAGGACTAAGCTTGGTGGTTAACAAAGCACATGAGGCCTGTAATAATCTGGAGTTGGTTGTGTTAAATTGGAACAGTGGGGCCTTCGCCTGGAGGGGCCTATGTCCCAGCTCAATTTAGGAAAAATATTTATAGAACCACAGGTATTCAACATTAATAAGAATAATTAAGTTACCATTATAGTATTATAGTATTTTGAGGAAAAGTTCATGCCATCTGGCCAATTTTGGTATCAGTCTGAACGTCTAAATTGTTTCTAAGAACTTTAGAATAAAGTATGGATATGTGTTATTTATCGCAAAGGAACACATTGAGATTATTTAAGGGTTAGGTTGTGTATTTTAATATACATAGCCTTGGTGCATGGCATTGGAATCTAAAATGCCTAGGTCACCTTTAGATATCACAACCTAACCCTTAAATTATCTCAATATGTTACTTTGCGATAAATAACATATATATCCGTACTTTATATTCCTTCTTGGTCAATAAGTTGTTGAGGTAATATCACAATGCCTTAGCAACCAAAAACACATCTGAATGTTAAGATAAATACCCCCCTCCCTTACAAATCGTAAATGTGAACTTGGTGCAGAGTAAACTTCATGTCAATCTCATATTAGTAGTTAAGTATAGTCATCAAGCATCACAATGGCCAGTTATAAGTGAAATTTAATACATTTATAACCACTAGCTATATAATTACATTATAACATATAATTATATCATAATATGCAGTATTTCACATTTAACGCTTAATCACCTCAGTATACATGTAATGCTGTGAGGGACACTAGTTATACTCATTGGTCATAACAATCCCACTGCATGTCACTATCAAAGTGATCCTCTCAAACATGTTTCATAACATTATCTTTTAACACCACACACTGTAACTATTCACAAATCCAGTGAAATGATACAATCTAAACAGCATACCATTAAATTGAGACAATTATAGAAAGCATTCCCAATTGTATATCATGCAAACAGAAACAAGTATTGAAATGTATATGAAAGTAAACCCACCTGTTCATATTTCTTGCAGCAGCCACATGCTGCCCTGTTTGTCTCAACATTGTATATCTTCCTACCAAAGGAGAAGGTCTTTTCACTCTCATATTTGTGACATGAACCCTAAAAGAAATTACCAATTACTAAAATTTCCAAGAGCTATTTCTTGATAATGGATGATCCAAACATTTTAGATATCACAGTATACCAGTACTAGTGATACCCTGTTCCTGAGAAAGTGTGTAAATTGCTTGATTAATAGTCAGTCACCATGGCATTTGTGATATAACAACTTTTTTTGTAGGTGAGTATTTCATGAGAGGCCACCTGTGCTTTGCAACAACGTAATGTGCAAACAGAAAATCAATAAGCATTGAATAGGTACTTGACAGGTCTATGTGGCCTCATGGTCATGGTGGCTGACTGGGGTTTGAATACCAAACCTGATTTCAATATATTACTCTCGAAACTGTGTATATCTTCCAGAAACAAAATCAGAAACATTTTTGGTAGTACATGCACAGGAGCAACAACCTCCTACATCAATGGCGCAATATGCTCAGCAAAATATACTATTAGGCAACTGTCAGTGGGCATCAAGTGTATTTCACATACAAGGCATCGGTGCATGTCAATCTCTGAATATCAATGCTCTAAACATTAATTGCATTAATGCTCCTCTACTTTTCATGTGTGCATCAATAGTAGCTACCAGTGGCTCGGGAGGTATCTATAATTAGCCCCACTAAAGGTAGTATTTCATTACACAACTTGGGCTGCGATATTGGTATAGTATGTTGTTATTACAGACAAATACACCTTCAGAAGCCATGTGTCTATAGAAATTTCACAATTGGGAGCATGATATGTGTCCCCAAAGAATTTTATTTTCATACATGACACGTTTCTGTGACATCATGATATCGCAGCTAAAATCATGTAGTGTAATACTGCCTTAAGAGAGACCTCCGTTAGCTGCGGGCCACAGAACCTGCCAAGTAGGCCACCCCTCCTACCTCTACCACCATTTTCCAGTTTGCAGCCCTGAGTCCTGCTGCTTGATTGCCAGCTGCCCCTACACTTGGCTCTAAAGCCGACACCAGCCATTTGATATTCTCAGGTTGGAAAGAGCCGATGCCTTGTTGTAGGAAAGAATCATTTCATGAGGTTAGTAGTATTTAGGAGGGGAGCTGCAATGAGAATGACCTACTTTCCCCTTGTCTAATCTGAATCTAGGGACATCTAAGGAGCTATCATGTGACATATAGGGAGTAATCATGTGACAGTGATATTGCAAAATTGTCTAGGTCGTTGCACAATACTGCACAAAGGTAGTTCGTAAAACACCTTGTGCATGTGATTAGTTGTGTACAAGTAGAATAAAGAAACAGTCACCAGATTGTAGAAGATATATTATCGACGCTATTCAAAATTGTACAAATCACTGCATCATGTAGTGTAAATATGGTAGGCGCTTCTGGTACGCAAAATAAACCTGTTCGGCTACGGCAGACAGGCTTAGTCTACCAGAAACAGCACTACTCGGGAGAAAATCAATAACTGGCTAATATATAAGGGTAATGATCAGTAGTTGAAAGCAGAGCAAGTCAATACACGTTTGGATCAATTTGAGTCTTAGGGATATGGGGGTTTGGATAGCTACTTGTGACATATGGTGACTAGAAGAGGAACTTTACTGTTTGCATAGCTGTACAGAGTCAGGCAGACTTTATTGAGGAAGCTTACCTCCGGACAGTGACTGTTTGTATACATAGGATTAAGGCATATTGTAACTACACCGGCAATTGTGAAGCAGTTGATATCCTCTAATAAACTTAACTCTCAACCAAGCGTTGTCTGCATTATGGATATGAGCGCCCATCTGGTGGACTAGTCTACCACTTGACTAGCGAGGATAAAAGATGATTAAGTAAAGGCAATCCGGAGAGTGAAGTAATAGCAGTTTCCCATCTGATTAGTTAACACCCTAAACAAACATAAGCGTTTAATACCTCATATAGGTTACGAAATATTAAATACAGGTTGTTTATTAAAGCTTTGAATGTTTTCTTTTTCATGTTATCATAAATTACACACTTTTTCAATGTTCAATAGCCTATATAAACTAAACGTATAAGTAAGTAAGGAGAATTTTTTTTTATTTTTTTTTTTATTTTATTTATACAGGATGCAATTCAAACAGTGTGTCTGGTCTCCCATTGCTGTCCTGTGGACCATTTGGGCACAATTCCGTACAGGGGTCATCCAATGAAAAGTGAGTTTGGCTAAGAGTCAGGCAAACTTGAGCCCTAATTATTTACAAATAACACAACAATAATGGTAATAATTGATCAAAGAGAAAAAAGAAATATAAATGCTTCCTTCTGCCCAGTGTGGTGGCCAAGGTCAACTGCCAGGTAGAGTTGATCCCCAGCAGTGACCTGTTCCAGTGTTAACATATGACACCAGGGGGAGTATGTTAGGCACCTATGTGTAGGGCCTCATGTTTCATACCAATCTAAACACATATATAATGATATTGCCCACTTACGATGTTGCAAAATTTTCACTGCTCTTGTGCAATGCCTTATACTATGACAGACCCTGTCTAGATATAGATTGCAAGTATTTTCCCATGAGGATGAACATGAGTCAGAGTTTAGGTGTGAGGAAACAACAGGGCTGCAACCAGATGCCTGCTTGCCAACCTGCCCGCCCGACCACATGTCTTATTTTTCTGCTGACCTAAAGCCATTCCTAAGGAAAAAAGTTAAACCTAATGTAGTAATTTGGTTACTCTGAGGGGTAGGGTTGGCCCACATGTTTCAATAAATGAATATTTGAACCTAGTAAGATTTACAAACACTCACAGATGCACAGACACACCTTAAAATAAGACACAACAACATATTTGGGATCATATTTGATCTTTTATTGAAAACTTTTACTATGTCGACTGTGTGGGGTGTTATTTTTGAGAACCAGGTCACGTACTTACTACTATCTAGTAAATATTATTTTATTTCTTTAGAGTGTAAAAGAGTTGTTGGATCATGATAACCTACACCCCCATTTTAACTTTATCGTAGTTCTTCCACTTGCACTTGTATAATGGCAATGGATTACATTTCATGGGTATTTGCATTTAAATTTTCTATACAGACTTTAGTTTTGTCCAGTTTCTCGTGCATGTTTTCCTTATCAGGGGTAGGTCCAGGGCGTCCTGGTCTAAGGAATATCAGGGTTTCTCAACAGTGTGAGTCTTGAGTGCGAGCCATCTTTTCATTGTCAACATGTGGCTTTTAATTGTTTGGTCAGTCAGGTTCATCTTTGCCACTCTAAAGGTAGAAAGGGTCGAACACGGTTCCTTGTCTGACATGTTTCTACCAGATACCTGATGCAATCAGTTCCAAAGGCTTTGGTGCATGAGTTTTGAAGTTGTACCCTCTAGGACACTTACCCCCCAACCTTGAAGGACTCAGTCCAATGATGTTTTGACACTTCCCCATCCACTAACTGTTGAGTAGGGGTGAGTTCGCCTTTTAGGTATGAATCCTAGACATCTATTATTTAGTTTGCTTTCAATTAAAAAGACTAAGTTTTCACCACATAATTTCCTCTACATTATAAGCCAAGGTTTGGGCGTCCTAGGGGGTAAGTGTCCAGGAGGTAAGTGTCCTAGGGGGTAAGTGTCCCAGGGGGCAAGTGTCGGGGGGTAAGTGTCGGGGGGTAAGTGTCCGGTGAGTAAGTGTCTGGGGGGTATATGTCCTAGAACCCTAAAGCCCCATCCCCACTAGAAGATTCTGGGATAGATCGGCATGGCCGTCAGTGCCGACGTCGGTGCGGCTGTCGGCTGACTCTGCTTGGACAAGCCATACCCCCACATAATCGGCCCCGACGGTCTGCGCGATCCATATGAAACATGTTTAATAATTTTACGACCATGGGCCGTCGGTGAGTATGGCATTTAAGGAAACAGGACACATGGGTTTGGTCAACTAGGTAATCACATGACTCTATTAACCAATTAGAGGGCATGACCCATTGGGGGCCATCCATATATGATTTCACACTTTTTCAGGGTACCTTTATGACCCACCTACCCCCCTGGCACACTAAATTGTCTGTTTTAAACATTAAATTATGGTCCTTTTTCAGGCAGCGTCATACTTTTCAACTTACCCACCCACCCCCTCGCGTGTGACATCATTTATGGACGGCCCCTTAACATAGGAGAAACAAGGTATGAGAACAATTCATACTTTTAACCTTCTCATTTGAGGTTGAACAACTTCAGATTATAGCCAAAATCGGTCCCTACCATTTTTTTCTGGGTTTCTAATGTATTGGAAAGGTAAATTCAAGTTAAAATCTCATATTAACAGTGTCCCTTGCCATTTGCTACCTCTCTGAATTTACATTACAGGTATCTCCCTGGTGGAGGTGGGCTACTGCCAAAGTATTGCTTGCATCACAGTGTTAACCTTGTTATACAGGGCCATGCAGGTTCAAATCCCTCCACATCCAATGTTCCCCTTTTTTGTCTTTGAGTATAACCTAAACAACACTCTGCATTGAGTTACCATGTATAACCTTACTCCACTGAAGTACTCTATCAGTACAGAGTGATGGCACCCACCCTCCTTGTTGTTGGCAAACAGTTCTTTCTTGTTTGTTTTTCACTGGTTCTCATACATACAATCAACTGGAAGTGTCTGATGCAAGTGTAATCAAAACAAGGGTCATAGCTTAAGCTAAGGAAATACAAACTAGGTCATGACGACCTACTTAAAGGGATCCTTGTAAATAATCACAGGTTTAATATTGTCCAATGAAAATCTTTGAGCATGGTAATTGGATCAAGAACTATTAATTCTAGAGACATCTAAAGAAAATTCGAAGTACAGGCATGGTAGGGGGATGTTGGATTTTTTTTTACCTTACCTGTTTTCAGGGGAAATCACCAAATTAGTTACATCACAAGGACATTAATTGGCAATCCCTAGTTTTAAAAAAGGGAATCCCCCATTCTATAAATTCCATAGATAGGAAATTTAACTTAAGGATAAAATAATTAAATCAGGCTACATGAAAGCTATCATCAATTACATTTTCTTCTGAACTACATACATTTATTTAAATGGGAACCCTCAGTTATTATGAAACGGAATCCCCATCAATCCCCATTAATCCCCATCAATTAATATGGGAAGTACTAAAAAGCCCATAATTTAGGAAATTCACAAATTTAGTTTTCTTTCCTGAATGATAGACTTATGTTTTGCATTTTTTTCCATTTGAAACATTTTTAGAATACATAAGTGACCTAATATACACAAAATTCAACATGGTATAAATTGATGTGAAAGGAAACCTTTAAGTTATCACCCACTTTTGGTCAGCGAGCAGCCTTCTGGTTTATTTTTTTATGGTTCTCATACACTGGAAGTGCCTGACACAAGTGACGTCATAAGTAGGTTCATAGTTTAATCTAAGGGAATGGTTACTAGATTATAAAGACCTACTTAATTTATTTTTTTGTTTTCAGAGAAGCACTTGTCATGTGTTCTAGAGAGGGACTCTATAAAAGAATCTCCACTGGTCTGTCTTATTGTTAACCCCTAGTTTTATTTTCCAATATAAACAGAGGGGAAGTTTGTCCAAAAATTTCTCATAAAGACAAGAGTTTGGTTCAAGAAATTACTTTCCAATGAGTGCTGGTGGCTGGAGTTCAACATTCCACCCTTTGTGTCTGGTTTAAAAACAAAAACAAAACCAACCTACTTTGTGAAGATGGTTGCCCATGCATTCAATTTTATAAATACTCTTGAACCTAGAAGAAATGTAAATACTATAGAAAGTCTTTTAAAAAATAACCTAGTTATTGTCCTAAAACGAATAATATATGTAATGCATCATAAACATCGGAAAGTTTTCCAACTTACTTATAAGGTACAATGTAGAAAAGTTTCTTTAGAATGCTCTTGCCAGATATCATCGTGTACACACTTCCTTCTTCATTTGTCATTTTGGAGTGGAAATGAAAGTAATTGGCGTAAGACTCGTTTTCTCATCTTATCCGAGAATTTTAGGGCTAGTCCTTAAAAGGGGATGTTACAAAGACTCTAGAGTCTTGTTACTTCTTAATGTTTTATTTCAACCTGTCTGTTAATATATAGATCAAGACTGTTGACCGTGTTGAAGATTCAATCCAACAGATGTGTCATCATTTTATTCAGGAACAGAGGATTAGCTTACAGCTATAATACTATACATCTATTACACTGTACAAAAGCATATAGGTGTTTTATTTAGAAACAACTTTGACACACTACAACACTATACGAAAGATAAAGGTATGCTATTTAGAAACAATTTGGGCACACAAACACAGTTTTACCATTGCCAGGGACCCCACATAACAGACAACAAAATATATTTAGGGAAGTGTTTTTAAATGTAAGGCAAAGATCATTTAACTTTGACCAATCCCACCTTTGAGTGCAAACATATTTCATGAAACGGGAGACCTCAATTGCAGAAAAAGCAGGATGGAAAAGAGATTGAGCTTTGAATAATTTTGGATTTACTTCACTTAAAAAATGTTTTGAAGCATGTTTTGCCCAGCTTCATCCTGGGAGGTGAAAAGTTTCTGGATATATTCTAAATAAAAGGTTTGTGGTTCACAGTGGAGTTGCTGTAGCATAAAAGAGAAGCGAGAGATTGTGCAGAAGCGGTCGCCTGACAATAAGAAAAGGTGTTATATTATGCTTGGTAAATTTTGAAATTGTCAATGAAAATAATCAGTTGTTTTACACTGTTGACAGTGTATCTTATCCATTCTCCGAAATATAATGGTTGATAATGTTGATAAACTGCCAAACAGTAGTCACTTTTAGAAGTTGAAAGAAGGTTCACACAGAAACCCTACCACAAAGCCTCTGTGAAAGTCTTAAAGACTTTACCAGAACCAATGACATGATGCACAGTGCTTGCCAGGTGTGTTTTCATGAAAAAGTCACTTGGTTTTACTGGCATTACTTCTCATATGGAAAATCCTCAATTGACATCCACAAACTAAAATGGTTTTGTTATGTACCGGTCTAATAGAAAGAGGTCTATGAGTCTATAGTATTCAAGATCCTAGTAAATGGAGGTGAGGGCTATCTATGCCGAATTCACCTATAACTATCAATTCTCTATATAACATGTATGAAAGGAGTAAACCAGAACTTGTGATGAATGATATTACATGTGTGAATTAAATTATATGTCAAGCAATAAAGGCCTAGCTAGGATTGCATATTATTAATTTTAATGCACCAAGTATTGTAAACAAATGGGACATAATTCATTCTACATTTGTGACCCGTTTTGGCAAAATGAGTCGGATGTTGCAGAAAGTCGAACTGAGATATGGGGCTCTGAAGTCGCATTTCGCATTTTTTATCGAAAATGGTTTTTTTCTTTTATTCATATCTCCTATATCAGAAGTCTTCCCCAAAAAATTTTTAGGTCCCAAAGCCATCTCTAAGTCCATCTAAATAGGCCCCAAAGATGCGCAACGCCTCAGTGATCTGAAACAAAAGACCCTCAATTCAAGCCATTTTCCCCTAACTTGGCAGCTTGCCTGTCGGTCTGGATCCCATCCCAGCCCCATGTTCCGGGTACCTGCTGAAAGGGCGCGAAGTGAACTGGCCAATGACAGCCTCGGATTTTGAATTCGCGCCGGCAAGGACCAATCAGAACGTGTTTTCCCAATTGTCGTCCCGTAAACAATCGTCGTCAAGGAGGTCACGTGTGCGGAATGCGGCGCGCTGATTGGCTGAGAGGCCTCGCGTGCCTTCCGGTTTCAGTTGTTGTGGAAATTTAAAGGGACGCATGGCGAGCAGGACGGACGTGCGACATCACTTCTCCAACGGATTTAGCTGTTTTAATCCGGGATCACTGCTGGATTTTGATGTGGATTACCTCCCAACATCGTCGGGAAGGACATGGATCGCGAGGAGGCTGTCGCAGATGCCCTGAATACGATAAATCGGGCGAATTTACCAGGTATAGCCGAGCCACAGCAATGGCGGACTTTGGTCGACGAGTACTTTCTCTTCGCCGATGGGGAGGAGGGGCAAGACGATGCCCCCGAGGAAGAAGAAGATGTTCAGGAGGATCTAGGGGAACCGGAGGATGCTGAGGACGATGAGGATGAGCCACTAGTCATCCCTGACCCCACGGACGACCTTCTACAGGCGGAGTGGGACAACTGCGAACGCTTCATGTGAGTTTTGAAAAACTTTATAACGGCCGACATGCGGTCGGTTGCCGTATCTCTAAGTACGCAAAGTGCCTAAATCCCTTTCAATGTTGATGAAACTGCCTACGATTGTGCCCTAGTATGTATTCTAACTGCCTAACTAGTTTTTATCAAGTTTCAAAGTTGATTTCATGCCATAAACAGGGATGATCCATCGGGGTTGTCCGGTGACCTACTTAATGGCGTCAGCTGATCCGGCCGGCCTGTAACGGTTATCAATCATGTCTCATGCCATTGTGGCCCTAGGGAAAGGTGAACTAAGTCTAATATCATGTATGTTGTTGTCTTTAGATGTTCCTGCAAGCACTACAAAGACAAGGAGTGCAGTAAACAGTTCACGACATCGGAGCTGGTCGCGCGTCGGCAGGAGGTCTTTCAGCTGTCCTAAGGTAAGTTTTTCATGAGATACATGTTATGCAAACCTGTCGCCACGACCATGTAGCTATGTCGTTCTCGCTCAAAACTATCCCATAATCCATGACAACGTCTTGAAGTATAACAGACAACTATTAACACTCAACCAGACCGTTTTTAAGTTGGTATTTAGGGTGTGTTAACCTAGTTCATGGGTCAATCCAGAAACCTCATTCCTTGAGTCACATGCATATCATGTACAGATTGTTATTATCCTAATCTACTTTGTTTTCTAGGCGAGAAGGACATGTTGCTACTGGGCATCGCCAGTACCTGCACAGACAATAGCAGCAGGCTGTCCACCTGGAAGAAGGGGATTAAGGGGAGAGGGGAGAGGCAGCACCAAAGAAGCCACTACCTAGTCGGTTCTCGGCCAGTCTGCAGGGACACTTTCAAGTTCATGTACGCGTGAGTAGCTTTGATATTCAACTTCTTTGCTCAACTAAGGTCTACCTAGATATCCCTACTATTATTGTACTACTTGAGGTAAATTACAAGATGAACTGTAATGAATCATAACAGAATCTGATCATGGCACTTACCATCACAAATCGTCCATATTAATATTACAATACTTACCTGTACTTGTTGCCTGTGTCCAATAATTATTGGCCTAATGTAATTCTTACCTTGTGACCTTTCCAGCATCAGCCAGAACAAGCTGACGTCCATCATCAAGTGGTACAAGTGCTACGGGGTGGTGACCAGGCAAAAGAAGTCTGGCGGGCGACAGGTGACTGCAATCATCCTCCAGCTGGAGGACATCAGGCGGGTCGTGGACTTCATCAACTCCTATGCCGAGACCAATGCCCTCGTCCTGCCTGGTCGTGTGTCTTCCCACAAATGGGATGACATCCTCCTCCTCCCCTCCTCTTCCACAAAGTCCGACATCTACAGGTTGTACAGCAACGCCATGGAGGAGGCTAACTTCAGGTGTGTGGCTGACTCAACCTTTAGAAACCTGTGACTCCAACTCCTCCCTCGCATAGTGTGTTCCCGCCCTATGACTGACCTCTGCTGGAAATGCCAGCGCAACAACAGGGATATCTCTGCCTCTAGTAACCTACCTGACATTGTGAAACAGGCCAAGCTGAAAAAGCAACAAGTTCACCTGGAGGTGGTGGCTCGGGAGAGGGGCTTTTATCAGGACATGGTCAAGTCTGCCAAGGCTGCCTACAAGGAAGCAGAGTCCCCTCCCCTTGGCCCCCACCCCCCTTGTTCTTCTGACACGAAGGTCCACATCAGTTTTGATTATGCCCAGCAGGTCCACCTTCCCTCCTTTCCTATGCAGCCTGGCCCATTGTATTTCCTTGTCCCCCGCAAGGTCGGCATTTTCTGTGTCTGTGACGAGGCCATCCCCCAACAGGTGAACTATTTGATCGACGAAAGCCATTGCGGTAGTAAGGGGTCAAATGCAGTTATTTCATACCTGCACCACTATTTTGAAACGTATTCCCTGGGGGAGAAGGCGGTGGACATGCACTGTGACAACTGTAGTGGTCAGAACAAGAACAAGTTTGTGCTAGCGAATCTTCTCTGGCGGGTCCTGACTGGCCGGCACCAGTCCATTTCCTTACACTTTTTGATCACAGGGCACACCAAGTTTGCCCCTGACTGGTGCTTTGGTTTGCTTAAACAAAGGTTTCGTCGTGAGCCTGTCTCGAGCCTCTCGGAGATGGAGGTGACTGTGGTGAAGAGTACCCAAGAACGTGTCAACCTTGCCCAACTTGTGGGGGATGAGAATGGGAAGGTGTTTGTCGAGTCGTATGACTGGCAATCTTTTTTGACCCCTTTCATCAAGCCAGTCAAACAGTATCACCACTTTGTATTCTCTGACCAGAACAAGGGCCACGTCACCTTCCGGCAGTTTGCCGACTCGGCCCCCGAGACCTTCAAGATGCTGACTGTCGCCCCTGAAGCTGTCCCCCAGGAAGGCCCTCAGCCCACCGAATCCCCTGGCCTCCCGGCCAAAAGACAGTGGTATCTCTTCAAGAACATTCGGGATTTTTGTCCTGAGGACACGAAGGACATCATGTGCCCTAAGCCCTCTGTACCAGAACCAGCACCCGGCCCAGGCCCCCGTGCCGTACCTCCGCCAGAACCAGATGCGGAATCAGAGCCAGAGGCTGGCGAGGGGGATGGGCCAGGCAGGGGAAGGGGCAGGGGCAGAGGCAGGGGCAGGGGCAGAGGCAGAGGCAGAGGTAGAGGCAGAGGCAGGGGCAGAGGCAGGGGCAGGGGCAGAGGTAGAGGCAGAGGCAGGGGCAGGGGCAGAGGCAGAGGCAGAGGACAGACTCCAGACACATCATCAGGATCGGAGGGGGAGGAGGAGGAGTTGGTCAGACAGCTGGAGAGGGAATCAAATCATCTGACTCAGAGGAGGAAGGCCCCCACCCCCACCTATAGGGGCAGGGGCCGTCCTAGTAAACGTGCTAAACGTGGTCTTGGCAGGCCCAGGACCACCTGAGAACTATTAAGAATCCATTTTGAACATTGTTAACTTATTTTTAGTTGTTAAGACTTTTTCTGATTTTAAGATTTTTACCTCGGTGGCTTTTCACTATTTTAACAACCGAAGACAATCATGAATATTCCAAGAACTTTTATAGACACATTATGGATACCCAGGGTACTTAGGGTCATCACAGAGTCGTTTTTAAGCAGCCAAGATGAGGTATTGTGATCCTTTATGCTTGCTGTTCTAGGTTAAGTTGTTGTTTCAGATCTGGATTTTTGTCACTTTTTGCAGCGCCGGCATGAATAAATGTTTTGTATATAAAGGCATGAATTACTGGTATTTGTTAGCTAGAATAGTGTAGAATGACTATATAATGTTTCAGGACCAAGGATTGATTACAAGTGTACGTTGCTAGGGCTTTATCGGAGGACCGCGGTAGCGCGCGGTAAGAAAAACTTTCAACTCATTTATCTCAGTTTCTTATACCCGCATAGGCGCGGTTCTTTTTATTCTCGTCGCAACTTATCTCAGGCCCTAGATATCGGACCTAGACATGCTATACCTCGTTTTAAAGCTAATAATTAGTAGTTTCTGATGGTATACCTAACTAAAAATCTTCCCCGTGCGACATCCGACTCACTTCGCCAAAACGGGTCACATTTAGTGATAAGAATATAGATATATTGAGTCTAACAGAGACATGGTTACTCCAACTCTTACCGAGTAATATGTATAATATGGGAAATGATTATGTATTTATCAGACAAGATAGAGAATGGAATGATACTGATACAAATGAACCCAAAAAAGGGGGTGGTGTAGGTATTTTTATAAAAAAGAACATGGACTACTCAGAAGAAAAATTTAGATGAATTAGATGAATTCTAATACGAAGGATTTGGAAAGTCAATGGATTTCAATTTCGGAAAAACCTAATAAAACTATTTTGATATGAAATATATACAGACCACCCCAGGGGGACATTGGTAAGTTCATGGAAATACTCGAATCTCATCTAATAGATCTGGAATTTACTAAAAGTGAATTATTTATAGTAGGAGATTTTAATGTAAACTATCTAGATAAAAAGAATAAATATGTAAAGGATTTAAAAAACCTGATTAAGAATTATGGTCTACGACAACTAATCAATGACCCTACTCATTATTCCAATACTATTGATTCTTGTATTGATTTATGTTTTACCAACTCGAATATTATAAGTCATGCAGGGGTATTGGATATAATTTTAAGTGATCATCAAGTTATTTCTATAACAAGAAAGAAGATTAGGATGAAAAAAATCAAATGTGAATTTAAAGGTAGATCTTATAGGAACTACAACAAGGAACAATTCCAAAATAGTGTTCGAGATGGAGGTTGGAATAATTTCGATAATACTGATGACATTAACCCTTACACTGCCAGAGGCCTCATATGGGGCCCTATAGTAAAATCCCATAGGAACACCATTGAAAGAATGCAAATTATGCTTTCAGAATCTGAAAGAATTTTTCAGATATTCCAATTAGAACCAGAGATACAGGTATTTGAACATCGGACTATCAAGTCACCCAAAAATGTTAGAATTGCGATTCGAGAAACCATAAACAATGTATTTACATATAAATTTGTTATACTAACTAAAAACATGAAAAATGGGTGAATCTATGTAAATGACATGATTTTTAATTTGCTCTAACTTTTCTTTCATTTATGATAATCACAAACTGTCTTTTCCACAAAAAAGATAATGTTTTCATGTTATTTTTATAAAGAGTGTCATAGTTATTTCATGAGTTATCGGTTACCATGGTAACCTGAAAATAACGACAGTACAAACAATTACTCCGAGCAAGAAATTTGCCTTATTGGCACATTTGGAACGTTTATATCAAAATTATTGGAAAAAGCTTTTCATCTGAAGAATCTAAACTAAATTTGAGTTTTAGGGAATTTATGCACTAATTTTTGTATTTTGGGCAATATTTTAGTAAATATCAGTTACATTGTGATATATCTGGCAGTGAAAGGGTTAATGCTAAATGGGATATCTTATTTAAAAAGATTTTATACTGTATTGACTTACGATGTCCTATAAAACATTTTAAAATTGCGCAAGTGAAACAACCGTGGATCACTCCTCCTTAATTGGAATTAATAGGGATAAAGATCTAACTTTAAGAAATGCAAAACGAGTAAAGGATAAGAATGATATTATATGGATAGAGGCACGTAGGAAAAGAAATCATTGTACAAAAAGATTACGGCAAGCAAAAGCAGACTTTATAAAGGAAGAACTTGATAAAAATGTTAATAATCCAAAGAAATTTTGGGAAAATATTCAAAAAATTATTCCAAAAAAGCAAAATAAATCGGGTGTTATTAATCTTGTTGATCAATCGAATGGAGAAAAAATAGATGAAGTAAAATCTGCTGACTTTATCAATGATTTCTTTGTAAATGTTGGTCCAAATTTGACAAAAAAATGTAAAACAGATTGGAGTTATGCAAGTAAGCTTAACAATAATCTTTTAGATTTGATACAAACAAACAAGGATGTAATTAGGATATTTAAAAATATTAATATCAACAAGTCCTCATGTATTGATGATATCTCAGCAGAAATTATAAGGGATGCTTTTTTATCTATACCAAGTATGGTTGTGGATCTTTTTAATTGTTCTTTTGATGTCAGAGATAATTTATTAATTATGTGGATATATATTATTGGGGAATGCTGCGAGCCTCTCTTCATTAATATTCATGTTATGTTAATTAAGTCATGTGACTTGTGGCGGCAATTCAGTCTCAGGTTGGTCGCCATTAGGCGCAGACATTCCCCACACACTTGTATTTTTTTTGGAAGTCGTATTCGCCTAACAATCAAGATCTATGTCGTACATTTCCTTGTGTACCGCCTGTAATCAGAAACACGCGGCCCCAAGAGGGAGAAAGTGTTGGATTTCATTAAGTCCGGGCGACAAGAAGATTGAAATGAGCGACCAGCAAACGGAGGAGACCAAACTGGATTCTGCTACGGGTGGAAAGGTAAATGTTAAAAAACCAATCTTACCTGTAATCCAGGAAACTATCGATGAATCGGAGGAGTCTGATGAAGATGAGGTGAATCCAGAAGATCCAGCGGAAAAAATGTTCGGGCGTTTCATAAAGAATCAGGAGCGACAAGCTGCTACCCTAACATCCATGATGGCGTCGTTGACGACTGCAGTCACTTCCTTGTCTGGTCGCGTTCGGCGACAAGAGAAACACGCCAAAAAGGAGCTGGATACCGATTCCTCTACCGATTCGTCAGGAGACGATTCCGATGATGGTGCGACTAGGATCCAAGGTAAATCCAGTGTCAAGCCACTTCGTCCGAAGGGATCTAAGCACCGTTACAGTCTTAGGCCATACTTGCCGGTCGGGGAGAAGCGTCCTGTCACCTTCGCGGCGCTGGTCAGCGCCCTGGTCGCTCTCATCCTGGCGGCTTTGGGAGCTGGGATTCATGTTGCTGGTATGCTTGACCACCTGAGGTTCGTGAGCGACAAGGCAGCAACCAAGGTCTACTCCACGGAAAGTATTATCAACTACGACGCGGAGGTTAGGCGACAAGCGGACATCTCAGGTCGGAAAGCCTTCTCCTACGGGTCAACGGATGCGATCCACAAGCATTTGGGCATCGAGAGCACCGTTGGGGCTGCAAAAGTGAAAAGCAAGGCCAAAACATCAGCAGCGACCAGTCAAAGTGTCCAGGGCGACAAGAAACAAGGTATCTGTTGATATTTTAATTACAAATATTGCAACAACCGCAAATGCTCGAAGTCACACGTCTGCTACCACTGTCAAGGCGATGACCATCGTCAAAATTCTTGTCCGAATGTTAAGAAACAAGGAAAACAACAAGACTGACTATTTACAAGATTACCGGATATTAATCCTGGTTCATGTAACAATGCCTGTGACATCTCATATCGTAAGCTAAAAGCTGGTGTTAAACAGACTTACTTGTCGCCCGATTTGGATTTTTGCGGCGAGTTCACGAATGTTGACATTCAGTTTGTTTCTGACCCGGATGTAGTTCCTCGTGCGGATATTATACCAGCAAATATTAGTTTTTCGAGTGACACGGACATTGACAAGGATGGAATTGTTCGTCCTAGTGTAAAATTGCCAGATGAATCCATTCCTGGCATCAATTCCTTTGGAAATTGTCAAAATACTGCGATTTCAGACTTTGATTTAGCTGAAAAAGACAAACCGGATGTTCTAGGCCGCCATGACACTCGTACGGAGATACGGGTCAAAGGTCATTCATCTCCAGATAAGATTAATTCTTCTTTTGGTTCTAGTTCTTCCACTTATACAAAAATATCTTCTGTGGTACAAGAACTTAATAATAATAGGCGTTCGCAAATTATTATGAGCCAATTCAAGTGTCTTTTAGCTGATGAACTTACGCGCATTTACTGCGAGGATGACCCGGTTCCGATTGAAATTTATTCGGTCAATGCAGCGGAGCGACGAGTTAGATTTTTGGCGACTAGTGAATTTATCCAGGTATTTGATGGTTGCTTTGATAGTTACTGTACTTGTACTCATTTTATAGGAATGGTAGCATCGCAACTTAAACCTTGTCGCGTAGCCGCTTCTTGTATTCTACGTGAAAAACAACTCTGTGTTGGTGATATTTATGTATTGTTTGGAACATTCTATGGTTTTCCAATTGTAGACAATCAGGAGATTGATTCTTATTTTTGCCAAAATTACAGTAGTATTTTGGACCCAAAAGCAAAGAACAAATGGATGTTCTCTTACTTAGGGAATTTGAGGAACAAAAAATAATTCATTCCTTTGTTGTTCCACATTGTTCTCATTCATTGGGGGCAATTCAAAAACCTGATGGAAAAATAAGGCCTATCACTGATTGTCGTAGACCTTTGGGTATTAGTATCAATAACAACATGTTTGAAATTTGCCAAAAGTTCTCTTACTATAATATTGATACTGTCGTTGAATTAATTTCGCCTGGTGATTATTTTGCTGTAGTTGACATTTCACAGGCATATCGATCTGTAAATATATTTTATGATCATGTTCTTTTTCAAGGGTTTAACTGGAACTTGTTTGGAACTGAGGAACCCTTTTTTGATTGTTGTATGTCGTTCGGATTGAAATGTGCTCCATTCATTTTCACCCAGATTGGGAATTTTGTTGTCAGAAATATTAATTACAGTGCCAGTTTTCCTGTGGTTAATTATATTGATGACTTTATTTGTTTAGCACATTCTCAAATTGATTGTCAAGCGGCAATGGAACATGTTATACACCATATTTCTAGATTAGGATTTGCAGTCAAATCTTCAAAATTAATTCCACCCTCAACAAGGGTAAAGTATTTGGGAATTA
The DNA here is from genome assembly GCA_936440205.1 of Lepidonotus clava. NCBI lineage: Eukaryota > Metazoa > Annelida > Polychaeta > Phyllodocida > Polynoidae > Lepidonotus > Lepidonotus clava. The sequence continues at coordinate 86,803 of CAKZFK010000062.1, read as the reverse complement.
TTATTGATAGTTTGCAAATGTCACTTACCTTACCTGTAGATAAGTTGGATAAACTCCATGTTGTGTTAGATGAATTCAGATGCAAAAAATCAGCTACAAAATTACAGCTTCAACGTTTAGCTGGAATTCTCTCCCATTGTTCTACTATAATCAAAGGTGGTAGAACATTTAGCAGGAGAGTAATAAATTTGGCTTCTTCTTTAAAGGAGAATCATCACAAAGCTAGATTGACATCTGAATTTAAATCTGACCTTAACTGGTGGTTGTCTTTTTCTTCCCTCTTTAATGGGGTAGGAAAAATTATCAAATTGTCTTCTGTAAATGTTGTTCTATTTACAGATGCCTCTGGAATTGGGTTCGGAGGTTATAGAACTGATTACAATGATTATTTTTGGGGAACATGGGACCCTTTGTTGTTCCCCTCTAGTTGTATTCATCGTGTAAAAGGGCCAGCCTTTGATAATGTTTCAGGCTCCATCAGTTCCAAGGAATTTTGGCCAATCTTGTGTGCTGTTAGAATTTGGGGACCTTCATTCAAAGGCCAACATGTTCTATTTTATACAGACAATTCAGCAGTTCAAGTTATGTTGTCCACTGGCCGGAGCAAAAAATGGGCAACAATGGATATGCTGAGAGAATTTTTTTGGTTGTCATTTATTTTCAATTTTGCTTACTCTATTGAACATGTAGCAGGTGTTGCTAATACCAGAGCTGATTTTCTCTCCAGATTTCCTGCTATGTCTGCCATTGAATTGTCAAACAATTATTTATTTTGGGAACTTTTCCCTTGTTGCAGAACACTTCACTCTTCACGAGTTGCAAACAAGGGCGGGTTCTCTTCAGTCAATGGCACTAGCAGAGAACAATATAAGGACCCGTAAATCCCAATGGAACCTGTATTTTACTTTTTGTAATCTTTATGGTATGGTACCACTGCCTGCTTCAGTCCAACAAATTTGTACATATATTTCATATATGTCAACCAAATTGAGTTATGTTTCTATCCCTAATTATCTTAGTTCCATTTGGCTTCTTCATAAAATGCAAGGGATAGAACATGTTGATCCTCAAAATTTTTTGATTGTTCAAACATTAAAAGGAGCTAAAAGGTTGCTTGGATGTACTTCGACCCAAGCAGCTCCTTTAACCCCTTCAAATTTAAGGGGGATATTCACTCTTTTGGACATGTCTAAATCCTTTGATTTGTGCTTTTGGTGTGCTGTTATTACAGCATTTAGAGGCCTTTTGAGAAAAGCACATGTAACATTATCTCCCCAAGTTTTGAAAATTTCTGATATAAAATTTTTTGATTGGGGAATTTTACTTTTAGTCTCAAAGTCTAAAACTATTCAATTTAGGGAAAGAATTCTACAAATTCCCATCTGTAAGGCAGCTGATTCCATTTTTTGCCCCTACACTTTTTTGTCACGCCTTTTTTCTCTTGTTCCATTAACTGGTGATGACTGTGCTTTTTCTTATTTAAAGGGGGACATTGTTGTTCCTTTAACTTATTCTGAATTTTCAAAAAAGTTGAGAACTTGTTGTTCTCTATTGAAAATTCCTGGGATTACTTCACACAGTCTAAGGCGTGGCGGGGCAAGTTTTCTCCATTCATTAGGTTTTTCCCTTTTGGATATTAAATCCAGGGGTGATTGGAGGAGCCTGGCAGTGTTGTTATATCTAACAGAATCAATGGATTCTAACATTGCCAGGGATAAAAAGGTTTCTACTGTTCTAAGGTATTATTAAAAAAAAAAAAAAAAAAAAAAAAAAAAAAAAAAAACATTTAAGGGAACATAGTTGTATTTAGCTCTTGGAGATTTGGCGACTTATTTACTTAATTTATATCCTGAATCGGCAAGAGCGTCAATACTGCCTTTGTTTCCCTTTTCTTCAATATATGTCAGAGATAATTTATTAATTATGTGGATATATATTATTGGGGAATGCTGCGAGCCTCTCTGCATTAATATTCATGTTATGTTAATTAAGTCATGTGACTTGTGGCGGCAATTCAGTCTCAGGTTGGTCGCCATTAGGCGCAGACATTCCCCACACACTTGTATTTTTTTTCTTATTATTATTTTATTTATTATTATTGTTAATAAAAGGGCCGACTTATTTACTTAATTTATATCCTGAATCGGCAAGAGCGTCAATACTGCCTTTGTTTCCCTTTTCTTCAATATATAAAGGAGTCATTCCAGACAATGGGAAATCTGCCAAGATAATACCTTTACCAAAGACAGGAGATAGCTCTAATGTGAGTAATTTTAGGCCAGTTTCTAATTTACCAATTATGACTAAATTAATTGAAAAAATAGTCCATGATAGGATTATGAATCATCTAGATTTGAATAACATGTTAGATTCAAGACAAGGAGGATTTAGACGAGGACACTCCACTACCTCTACTACAGCATCTTTTTTAAATGATATTTATCAGGGAATAAATGAGTCAAAAATCACTGTAGCAATTTATTTAGACCTAATGAAGGCTTTCGACACATTAAATCACAAAATTCTACTGGAAAAAATTGGATTAATGGGAATAAAAAATCAAAATTTAAATTGGTTAAAAAAATATTTAGAAAATAGAAAACAATCAACAATAGCCAATAATATTAGCTCTGAATTTAGAGTAATTAAGTGTGGAGTACCGCAAAGGAGTGTCCTCGGGCATTTATTATTTTTGATTTATGTTAATGATATTTCAAGTATAATAACAGATTGTAAAGTCTCACTGTATGCAGATGACACTGTCTTATACTATACATGTAAAAGCTTGAATGATTTTATAGATGTTATTCAGACAGATCTGAATAGGATTTCACTATGGTGTGAAAAAAATAAATTATCTATAAATGTTAATGAAACAAAATATTGTATCTATGGAATGCATTCGAACATATCTAAATGTAATAACTTAATATTGGACCTATCCCTGAACAATTGTAAACTTGAGAAAGTTTGTTCATATAGATATCTGGGTTTTACTTTAGATGAGCATTTGAATTTTAATAAGCATAATTTATTGAAGATTTATGTATAATAGTTTCACACAAGTTATACTTATTTTCAAAAATTCGGAAATACCTGACAGTGAGAGCAAGTGTTATGGTTTTTAAAAGTTCTATTTTACCAATATTAGAATATGGTGATATTATTTACCATGGAACTAGTGTTAGGAATGTACAAAGTGTTCTTAAACTTTTTTTTACAGAGGATTAAGAATTAGTTTAAACAGTGACTATAAATTACAAAAGGATGAATTATGTACTGAGTGTAACTTTTTAAATTTACAACAAAGATGTGATATTCATATTTTAAATTTTATGTTCAAACAGAAATGGAATGTGACATTGTTAAAAATCCCAAATGTTATGACACAACTACATGACGCACCAGTTTTTAAGTCTTATAAACCGAATTTTGAGAAAACAAAACAAAATGTGATGTACCATGGTGCCATAAAATGGAAATTATTGCCATCAGATATTAGAAACATAGAAGACAGTTTGAAATTTAAAAGAATTATACACCAACATTGTTCACAAACATAATTTTATATGTGCAGTTTGTTAGTGTTATGGTTTTGAGAACACACTTTTAACAATTGAAATTGTCGTTAGACATTTTACATAGATATTATTAATTGTGACAATACTTTCTGGTTTTAACAACGTGATTTGTACTTTTATGAATGTTACTGATTTTATATAAATAGAATAAATTCTTGATGCTATAACAAACCTGTATAAATGAACTTTATAATATACACTGTATCTTTGAGTGTAACACTGGGTATCTATTCTGAAATAGTATTAATATCTAACCCAGATAGGAATGTAAAACAATGTGTAACTGCTTAATTCTTGTCTGGATAAATAAAGGAATTAAAAAAAAAGTGTTAGTGTTGACTTTGCAGAGGGGTGTTATACCACTATTTACAAAAGCTGTTTTTGTATTCCATGAAAGAGGCTGCAGTGGTGAGGGTGTTGGTAGTGGGTTAGGGATGTGACTAGTGCCTGCATCTATATTTACTGACAGAGGCTGCAGTGGTGGTATTGAATTAGGAGTAGTAAATGCATCTACAGAATCGGTGATACTATCAAGAGGCACCAGGTTGGGACTATCTATCTATACATCTAGAGAGTTGGTGGTGCTACCAAGAAGTGCCATGTCTATTAAATTTACAGCCTACATAGTTGTAGTAGAGTCATCCATTTATTACCTTACTATTGTTTACATATATGCTATCTATGTTTTCAATAACACTACATTATTATTATTCACTCTACACTGTATACTACAGTGTGTATGGCACAATGATGTATAGGGGACTTGTCACAATGTAAGATGACTTGTCACTCAAAGTAGGGGACTTGTCACTCATGTAGGGGACTTATCACTATGTAGAGATGACTGAGCAGCTGTACTTTCTACTCAGAAAGGTCACATGGCAGGCCTGTAGACCTGGGGTATGGGTGTAGGAACCAGTAGTTTCATCACATTTTCACTAAATATACCACCTGTGGCACTCTGAAGAGTTGCACCACACACTGATCCCACTCTGTAAAGTTGAAATCGTCGCCAATGTTGAAATAATAAGAGGTGGTGGTACAAAGTAAAGGATTTATTCTGGATGATCACTAAGTTAGTGTTCGCGCGACAAGCGCCACGTTGGAATGACCTACTTCCGGTCCTCTTGCCAGGAACAATTTTCAGACAACTTCACCCATTATCGATCAGAGCGGCGATATAGGTAAACATAACAGCGGACTAGAGTTGACCACATTGAAAGAGCAATCGGACCGGTACCCTCTTTCCATTTCAACAAGCCGGCAGTTAGGGAGCCAAGTGTCTGTAATGCTCCTCTGGATTTCTTCATTTTACGGTAAAAATACAATATCTAATTCTGCCTGCTGCAAGTGAATAAGACACCCGTGATCTACAAAGATGTGTAATATTTATGCGTCATCCACTAAATATGGAGCTATTTGCTGAAGAACATTGGGAACTTTACTCACCAATTCTGAGACCCTCCCTCTTCCATCTGCCAGAATTGCTTCAAAATTTGACAAGACTACATGGAGAAGGCACCCAATACGTGGAGAAGTATGTGGACAACAACGTGGATCAAAGGCAGTGCTTGACATTCAGTATTTATCAACTTCAAGTCTCCCTGCAATAGGGCCCTGCAACATTGCCGCCAACCCGACAACACTGACAGTGCTCCTGACCTCAGGTCAGGGGTCAAGGGTCGGTGAACACCTTTTGATATAGATTGAATTTTACTGGATAGGTGTCTGACGTGGCTTGGAGGGAATACAAAAAATATAATTTCTTTTTCAAGAATTATGGCACATCCATTATTTTTTGGAAATCATTTTCATACAAATAGATTGAATTTTACATCTTAAACTTGGAAAAAACATACTCCGATGAAGTACATTTTTTTGATGAAATACGTAAAAACATATACATGTACATGAAGAACAAGCCAGAATTGTCCGTTTTCCCATTGACTATTTAAAAAGTTTGAAAAAAATGACATTGAATTATTTTCTCTATAAATTCATTCCAGTGCCCAGCAATGGTGGTCTTCAGTCCTGCAACGACATGGTTTTTCCCAGTAACAGGAGCGGGGTCAAAGGTCAGTTCAACTTTCTCATTTCTTATATAGATTGATTTTTGCAGGTTCTACATGGTGTAAAGCCCCCGGACTCTTATAGATATTGTGAAAATATTTCGAAAAGTTACTTGGAAATTTACGTGGATCTTAACAAAATATGTGGAAAACGATGTGGATTTAACAGAATTTTTCAGATTTTGCCCAGAATTTACATCGGTTGATGTTTGCACCGTAAAAATTAAAGTTTATGTTTACAGATCCTTGGAAGATTGCCCCACTCAGCAGCGCTGAGGCTTGGAACATGCTGGGTGTTGATGACTGGAAGAGGGCAGCCTCCCCCTGCCCCAGGGCAGCAGGGGTAACTGGGATGAGGGTAAAGACCATGTTTCCTGCTGCTGCCTGACCCGGAGTGACCACCGCCTGACCCGGAGTGACCGCCGCCTGACCCGGAGTGACCACCGCCTGACCAAGAGTGACCACCGCCTAACCAGGATTGACCGCCGCCTGACCAGGAGTGACCGCCGCCTGACCAGGAGTGACCGCCGCCTGACCAGGAGTGACCGCCGCCTGACCCGGAGTGACCGCCGCCTGACCAAGAGTGACCACCGCCTGACCAGGAGTGACCGCCGCCTGACCAGGAGTGACCGCCGCCTGACCTGGAGGGACTGCCGCCTGACCCGGAGTGACCGTCGCTAGACTTAGGGCCCTCACCACTGGACTTAGGGGCCTCGCTGGACCTTTCATATAAATAAATTGAATTTTACATCTTAAACTGATAGATATAAGGTCCTCATACCACATTCTCTCTGACCAAGCGATGGCTATCTTTTTCGGACTCAGAAAATCAAACATAAGGCAGTGCATCTTGCCTAATGTTGTTGAAAAGAAATGTCAGTGTCAGCCCTGGTAAACTCAAACCATCTTAGAACATATCTATTTCCTTCTCTGTGACAAATTTCATGAGTTTTTTTATAGCTTTAATGAAATGTGCCACATCTTTATTATTATAGTAAATGAGAAAATCTTTGAATCGACTTCTGTGTTTTACAGTGGACCGACAGCAAAATTCTCCAACATGTACAAATGGGGTGTTAAATTCTGAGGTAAATTGAACAACTGTAATGAACAGGCCTATCAGCATGTTAAAGCTACCAACGCACCCCGTAATGATATTGCAGAAAGGATCATGAATGAGACAGATCCTTATATATTTAAGAAACTGGGGGACTCTGTGAAGACTACAAAGGAATGGTTGAAAATGAGACAGGAAATCAACATGAAAATTGATATAGAAATATATGAACAACATGCTGATCTGAGGAATGACCTAATCAGCAATGGTCGCAGAAGGCTTGTAGAAGCATCATCAAGTTCATTCTGGGGCGGAGGTGAACAATATGATTCACCAGCTTACTACGAAGGTACCTGGATCGGAGAAAATAAAGGTGGATATGCACTAGAAGATGTGTGTAGTATAATCATCAGAAACAACAAAAATGGTAAATACTGATAGAAGGTCTATAGATCCTACACCGATGCTGAGCGGTCGAAAGACCACCAGGCACTTTGTCAATGCGCTTCGAACCAGCAACATGTGCAGAATCATAATATTGTGTGACTCCCAAACCCCAGGTTGAAATTTACATTTATTCAGGTATTACACTATCAGGCCTGAAGTGTAAACTAAAAGAGCTCACGGCGCAAACTGACATTGAAGTCATTTATATAATGGCCGGTATTAATGGTGTGACTTTTCGGAACAAACACACACGTATGATCGCACTTCGCTGTCTCGAGCGGTCAAGGATTATTCACCGTGTGATCAGCGCCATGTATATGTTGAAGGGGTACGCCATCGCTTTTTGCCTGGAATACCAATTATATTATCTGCCCAATCTATGGGGCGGACGTAGTGGTGTACGACAGGGAAATGCACCAATATGTGTATCAATGGCTACTTAACTTAGTGGTCGCTCAAATAAACTTTTTTATCCTTGGAATTAACCAGAGAAGTGGTGTCTACACTCCCAGAATAAACAATGTGGTTCACCGTTACCGACGGCGAACAGGCTGTATCGTCAGCCTATACCACCGGCTCTATGACGGGATCCATCCAACTGCAGAGGCACAAATCTTTGTGGCAAGGACCCTATGGCGTACCATGGAGAAAAACAGGGAAGTTGATTACAATTTCTACTAGACATTTGTTATTCAAACATTGCTTCAGACTGACTAATGTACTGAGCCCCCCCCCCCCCCCCTCCCGGCAATGATTATGAGACTCTGAACTGAATTTCTTTTTTCTGTTTATTTGTGTATCTGCACTGCCATTGGCTTGCCTGAAACAACTCATGGACAGTCTCAGTCCGCTCCTGACTCTGATTATAAACACAGTTGGGTGCCAGCTTATTTTCGTACTGTTTGATATTAATGCTTATTTGTTGTTATATTTGTCTCTTTTTGCCCACACCGAAATCCATATTAACCTTCAAAACGATGTTAACACATAAACTTATTTCCTCATATTATTATGACCAAGTGCATTAAAAACATTGATTTTGAGAAAGGTTTGTTATTCGTACATGTTAATGTGTGCGGTATTTACAAGAGGTTAAATCAAATAGAAATTCTATTTGAACAATCAGACTTCCTTGTGTGTACTGAAACGTGGTTAGACAGATTATATTCAAATGACCTAATATCTATTGCTGGTAAAAAATCATATCTTATTGATCGAGACGATGGCAGATCAAATGGTATGGGCAAAACAAGAGGTGGTAGTATACTCTGTTATGTTAATAATGTATATTCGCAATACTGTGATATCATTCCTGAATTTACATATGTTAATTCAGGCATTGAGATGGTAAGTTTGCGGGTAGATGGATGGATAAATCATAGGCAGATGATGATGTGTTGCGTATATAGGCCTCCGGATGGCAATGTGGACTTGTTTCTTGATAACCTTAATGCAATGATGAGCTCAGACATAATGGCTAACTGAGAAATTTGGATAATTGGCAATTTAAATGTTATTTTTTTAAATTGTAGTGATAATAAAACAAAAAAACTGATTGATTTCATGAGAGAAAATTGTCTTATCCAATTGATTAAAACAGCAACACATGAAGTTAGTACAACCAAAAGCTGTATTGACCTTATTCTCACCAACTGTGACCATGTGATGGATAGTGGTACTCTTTCTAATCATGTAAGTGATTGTTACAGTATATACGCCATCCGTAAAAAACGTCGTGAGAAAAAGACATTCATCAAAATTAAAGGAAGAACTTATAAAATGTATAACAAAGCACTTCTCTCTGAACTCATGATGATTGGACTGATTTTTATTCTAGTAATGATCCAGATTATAAATGGAAATGTATGCATGACAAGATATTGAACCATATCAATATCATGTGCCTGGTTAATTATATTAGGTCCCTTACTAATAAACCAGCTTGGATGTTGCATCATATAGTTGAAGCCCTTAATGATAAACATCAGGCGGTAAAGACAATGCAACAACATCCCTCTGAGTTAAACCTACAAAATTTAAGGTTATGCTGAAATAGAGTCAATAATTAAATAAATAGTGCCAGACAAGAATATGTTGAATGGACTCTGCATGAGAACTGTAACAATCCCAACAAATTCTGGGGCCATTTAAGATCACTCTATAATAATGCAGAGCGCAATTCAGAAAATATTATTCTGACTAACGCACAAGACCAAGAAATTGAACCAGGAGAATGTGCAGCTTTTATAAACAGTCACTTTGCCAATATTGGCCATACTTTAACGACCAATTGCCAAAATGCTGCAGATGTTGGTGCACTTTCCGCTGACAATGAACAGTATCCTATGCAAGAAATGGACCTTGAAATTACTCCTGATAAAACTCTTAAAACGGTCTCAAATATACAAGTGTATAAAAACTCAGGCATGGAGTTATTGCCAAGTTTTATACCGAAGGACTCTTTCAAAGTATTTTACCTATTAATGACAAATTTATTTAACTGCTCAATTAATACCGGGATTTACCCTGCTGATTGGTCAATTGCAGTTGTCACTCCTATTCCCAAGGATGGGGACCTACGTAAATGCAGCAATTGGAGACCAATTAGTATACAACCCCTGCCGGGTAAACTACTTGAGAGTTACATTCACAAATGATTACAAGACTATTGTGAGGATATTGACTTCATTTCCAGTGATCAATATGGTTTTATGAAACATAAGTCCACTGCAGACGCCATCTTTGAATTAAGTAATTGTATTTTAGATGGCCTTAATGTTAGACACTTGACTGGTATCTTATACCTCGATCTGGCCAAAGCATTGATTTTGTAAATCATGATTTGCTATTGTCTAAACTTGAGTGTATGGGTGTTGATAGGAAACTGAGAGAATGGCTTGCCAGCTATTTAGGCAATAGAAGGATTAAAACCAAATTTAATAACACCATATCATCCGACACCTTATCCGCACGTAATATTATTACTCTATATTATTCTATATTCTATATTACTCTATATTCTTCTTCTCTAACAAGAAATTCTCTAAACCTCTCTTCTTAAGCATCAAGAAATTCTCATTCTGCAAAGAAAGACTGAGAATTCTTTCTTCCCTGAGAATAGAGAATGAAAACTCTTTCTCCATGAAAAAAGAGAATTTGAGCCTCTTTAAGAGAAAGGAATTCTCATTCTCTATACTACCAGAGATCAAGAGAATTCTCTGGCATTGCTCTTCAAGAAGAAAACACTCAGAGATTTCTTCTAAGAGAAGAAGAGAACGTGTGGATAAGGTGCATCCGAAGAGCCAATAACAATCGGTGTACCTCAAGGGAACACTGTTAGCCTGCTCCTATTTATCATATACATAAATGGTATATTCCAAACCCTGAATAACATGAACTGCAAAATATTATTGTGCGCTGATGATGCAGCAATCATCAGTTGTGACAATGACGTTGATACAATCAAGTCAAATTTACAAATCATGTGTGGCTCTGTTTCGTGGTGGTGTATTAATAATGGCTTAACCATAAATGAGTGTAAATCTGATGTTTGTCTTTATGGCACTAGGAAGATGCTAAATGAAGTTGATAACATCATTTTGAATATTAATAGAATTAAACTTGACAGATGTAATGGGTATAATTATCTAGGAATTTTCTTAGACGATTGCATGACCATGGAAAAACATTTTAATATCACATGTAGGAAATTTGCGCAAAGAATTTTTGTATTGTCTAAGATCAAAAATTATCTATAAAAGCACACCAGATATTTGATATATAAACAGATGGTCTTACCAACTGTGGAATACGCTAGCTTTATGCTCTATTTATGCAAGAAACATCAGTTAGATAAGCTGCAGCGTATGCAAAACAAGACCCTGCTCCTTAGTCAGGATATTTATAACATCAGAGAAATATCAATAGTTGACTTACATCAGATATGTAAGCTAAGCTGACCGAAGAAAGTGTCTTATGTATAAATACAGATTTAGAACTGACTGGCAATCAGAAGAGGAGCACAATACACAAAATACAAACAAAATCTTATTTCAAACTGAAATAACAACTATCAAGAAATATGAGCTAAGACCTTATTACATTAGCAGCCATTTATGGAACGAGCTTCCTGATACCGTGCAGCAATCATGTACCAAAGCCACCTTCAAAGAACTGATAAAGAAGATGAAGTAGTACTACATTAATGGCACTCCTATCATTATAGCTTGGACAAAAACTTGGCCATTTTGTGAAGCTGTTACCCATCTGCATCATTTATCTATGACTTGTACATACTGCTCTTAGTCCTGCAATCATTGTATTGCTTTTGGCTGGCTGATTCTTAACTTAGACGGCGAGCTTGCATTTAGTATTAAAAATAAATTTGATAACTGAGTTCTATAATAATTATTTGGGGCCGATTCTTAATTTAGACGGTCTTTCTATGTTATTTGTCATCTATCAGTTACTGTTTGCTTGATGTTTACCTCATACCTACGTGGAAGAACATATTGTATGAACTTGGTTCAATAAAATAAAAAGACATAATTATATGAACAAACCAAATTTAGATGTATACAAGAAAGGATGAAAATATAGAGCCTATATTATGGGAATTATTACCAATCTATATTCGGAAACTTGCAATATTACATGACTTTAACATGGCATTAACTTCTTATGTACTGAGACAAATATTGTATCCAAGACAGGCCTAGGGAATTGGTGTTACCTATAGATCCTGTCACTAAATAGCGAGGCTAAACTTAAAGTTGCCCTGACTTGATTTACAAGAATTCTGATAGTTTCTAAACTATTCAATCAATTTTAAATATCTTGGTACCACTTTGTAGCTAGGAATCTGTAGTTTTAGGATACATGGATTTTAGATTCCGAGGAAACAGTCCAAATAATTTGAAATATTTGGAATGGCCCTGAAAATAGTCCTAAGTTCGGCATTTTTACTGACTTACAACAGTATAGGCCCTGTTGGAAGGCTGAGATGAAATTCCATATTTTGGCACGTTTGCTCATTTGCATAGATTTTCTTATCACTGAATAACATAAGTAGTTCTCTAGTGGAGTATTTTTTGTTTTACTGCCTGTTTGTCATAAATAACATTAATTCAAGCATGTAAAGACAGTCTTATAACTATTTAGTATCTGATGAAGCATAAAAGGGTATGTTCTCGAAGGTTTTGAAACCTCTAAAATGACTTAGTCTAGATGATCCAGCTCACATTAGGCCTATATTGTCATAAAGGAAGTTATAAATGAAGTTATTTGGATGAATATGAATAATATTTAGTTATTTATTGATTTTTTTTCAGGAAGTGAATGATTATTACCCATTCAGGTAAGCTTGTCAAACATAGAAAATGAATTTGTGGATTTAAATGCACAAATTTTGAGCATTGGGGTAGATAAACCAGCCAAATTTGGATGAAAGTATCTATTCTCTTGTCCCCAAGATATATAAAAATATCCAAATTCTGTCATAAACTCTGTCTTTAATTACATTATACATGTGACATAAGGATACATCTTTAGTCTCTTAAGGCATAAACCTGTTTTGAATCTCATAACCCAGTGTCCTCTCTATTTGGGGATTTGATCTATAGTTGAATTGGTTAGCAGATATATCAATATACATAATATTATGCAAATCATTATTCCTACAATCTATATATATAGGCTATTGTTTATTGTACATAAAACTGTGTATATTGTTACCGTTGTCAACATCGTGAAAAGCACAAATATGTGACGATGAATTTGTTCAATTAACAAAAAAAAATTGTAAACAATAATTGGTTTAGCTGTGCAATCCTTCTTTGCATTATCTGCAATAAACTTACCCTCTGCAAAGTCTTTGTCTCCATTTAGATCTGAACAACCCGATCAGAGACTAGCTCTACTCTTGACTAGCAATATGAAGATAACAACTAAAGTCAAAGACAGTTGCGAACAGCTAGCTTTATATCCTCTAACAAAACAACATAAGGTTACAACCACCCTTGTTTAGGGTGAGGAGTGGCACTGGGCATGGCATTCCACTGGGTGGCAGACAGCGAACTGCCCACGAATTATCTGGCCTATATCAGAACGTTTGGTCCAGTATCAGAGTGTCCTATCACAATTTTTTTTATTTACCATGTCATGAATATAATTTTTATGAGATATTCATTAAAATCACATGATTTCCCATTATCATGGCTAAAGGGAACTTTACTCCACTAAAATATTCTATTCACTGTTAAACAGTTAATCTTGGCACAGACTGTCGCTTCCCACCTCATGTTCATGTTTTAGAAATAATTCTTAGAAATCAGCTATTCACATTCCAGTGACAGCAGTAGATATGAGAACAAAGCTGTGTATACTTCCTAAAGGTGTGAATGTTATTGTTAGAAGGTTAGTCCGATGTCTGTTGTTCAGCCGGGGTAATTTAGGGCAGAATCATAGATTTTAATGTGTTTTTATAACAAAAAAAGTCAAAACTAATCAGCAAGTCTTACAACTGTGATAGGGATGATTTGCCTGAAATGTTGGTGCCCTTAGTAAAAAATAATTAGTAGATAGAAGCAGAGCCACCATGGAAACATCTTTACTCACCGTCGCCACATGTCATCATCTTCTGCTCCCCATCCCCAGTAGCGGTTTGGGAATCCATTGCAGCGCTGCATCTGAGACTCAGTCAAAGCAGAAACTCCTCCAAAAGATGTTTTGTAAGATAGTCTTAGGAAAAAATGCATTTAAAAAGTTAAACAAAGACATACTTTTTCTTTAGTGACTGAATCAACAAAACTCAAAAGTCCTTAAGGAAGACTGAATTACATGACTATATTCCTAAGGACATTAAAACTATTGTACTCAATACATATGACTTTTTCATGGTGAAAACACTCACCGGTACTTGTATTTGTCAATAGCCACACACAGATGCAAAGGGTTTGAAACTGAACAAGTGTATGGAAGTTCAACGTTTTCTGGTAGTAAATCAATATCATGAAATATAAAGCAATTAAAATGTCCATCCTTCCTGGCCTCTTTATAGCCAACATTGAACAGTTTAGCTCTGTTGAAAGATCCATTTCCAGCCTAGTTAGAAATAAAGTATACATTAGCATTCTTCATACTTAAGGTGATCAGTCATTCTGCAGCTTTGATTATAACAAATTTAAGAAATACAATGCCACTGGGAGCAATGAAAACTGAACAACTGATGAGTCATGGAGAAAAATACAAACGTAAGAAACTATTTCTCAATTTATATAACAAATTGATCTTCATTACACTATTTGCTAACGCCAAAAATGTCTAATGTATAGGCTGACCTGTTCAATGACATAGATCTTAGCAGGGTTATTCTGCTGCATCAAAAATGTATTCATATAGTGGGTAAAAATCTTTAAGTGGATTTCCCTATTTCTGTAGGGCACAATGATTGCCACTTCCATAGAGATGTTTGATGAAATGGAAGTGAAAGATGTTACACGCCCTGTCAAAAGAAGGTGTTTGTGAAGTTAGATTTTGTATGAAATAATAACAAATAAAGTAAACAAATCAAAAAATGTCTGAAACTACATAATGCCCCCATCTTATGATTAAGAGTTATGAAAAAAAACATTTAAAATAAGGAAAAATTGTTGTAACAAAAGAGGGAATGTTAAACTACAATGTGTAACTATGTTCCCGCGAATTTGAAAGTCAATTTAATTGATTTTCAACAAATGACCAATAACACTAGGACAAGAACCATATAATAGAGAACAGAAGAATTACAAAATTGTAATTCACTTTTTGTACATACTTATTGTACATAGAACTTTATCTAAAGCTATGCCAATTTTTGTAGATCTTGTTTTGATGCATACTGGAAAGGGAAATGGTCTCAGATTTTGAAAAATAGTTCTCAATATTTTGTTTATGAAATGAACAAAATGGAATGCAAAACTTGAAAATCTTTCCAGCCTTGGTTAATGTGCGCATCAACGACATATAATAGGTAAGACTTAATGAGTAATTGTCAGATCTGAAATATTTTCACCAGTGGATGAGCGTAGTAATTCACGAGTCGAAGACAAGTGGATTGCGGAGCGAAATCCACAAAATAATGTTTCAGATCTGACAATCACGGGTTTTACATTTATTTCATATCATCCAGTCGAAGTGACAGCAAAAATCCGATTCATTTACCGAACTGCTTACACCGGACATTCCCAAAGACTCCCCAGTAGCAATGCGGCGCATTGGCTGCCAAACACACATAAACAATGTAGAGAAAAGGGCAAATACTGCAATATTTCGCCAATTCGGGGTCGAAATACCATTGCCAACTTGAAATACAGGTATTTCTCTTACGTGGCGATTCATTATTATCGCTGTAATCTCTCAGTTTCTTTGTATCAGCAAGAATCTTTCAAAATTTTCACATTGTTTATGGTCTTCACAATGAACATAGAGACAGCCGCACTATTTTCCTGGAAAAAATATTCAACTCCACTCGGATGGAAATATTTTTGACCAATGTTATTCCTACGGACACCTCATATTTCATACGAAATAATGACTGAGGATGAACTACAGGAACAATAAGAATTGTGGTGCATTTTGGCAGCAGGGTGTGCCCAAGGTCTCAATGTAAAATTGAAGGGGAAAGTACTAGTAATCAATGAAGTTAGGTACACATACAAAGACATCAATGCCCTTCCCCACAATTTGTCAATGGAGAATATCAAAACGATTAAGATTAAAGACAGGTATGCTTTTCAAAGCCACAATCCTTTTTTAGCAACATGTACTTGTATAATATTAAACATCAAGGGGTAGATTATAAATCTGCAGAACATCTGTATTCAGCAGAAATGGCCCAATTTCATGGTAGGGAAGATCTCATTGAACCAACTCTTGAAGCTAATATGGGTTATCAGGCAAAAAAAATCATTAGAGACATTAAGATCAAAGCTGAATGGCAGGACCAAAAATACAAAATCATGAGGATGGTGATCAAGCTAAAGTTCAAACAAAATGCAAGCATCCAGGACCAGCTGATAAACCTTGAAGGCTATCTATATGAAGCAATGCGGGATCTTGATTTTGCTTGTGGACTTCTATTATCTGAAGCAAAAACAATCTCCAAGGAAACCATCACAGGCAAAAAATATGCTTGGAAGAATCATATGTACTTACAGGGATGCAATTGATAACTCATTAGGTAAGGGACAAGAGGACTAAGGATTAGAGTATGAACATTTATTAAAACCAAGTTTGGGATAAGTATAAGTTGAACGAATAATCCCGGATAAGTGTCTGTGCTTATAGTTTGAGGAATATACTCCATAGTTTATTGGAGGTGATGGAAGACACTGTCCAGTGGCCCTATTTATGATAACATATTAATTAAGGGCGTGGAGGGTGGGTAAATTATACGTCCAGTAGCCACAGAGGAAAGGGAAAAGTGGCGGGCGGCCGGTGGGCAGCCGGGTATGCACATGTGCCTGGGGTGGCCATGGCAACCAGTGTTGATAGTTCCAGTCAAATCCAGTCTGTAGGGCCTAATGACCCGCAAGCAATGAGCCCATTGATTCCTGTCCCAATTTCTAATAGCCCAGTGAATGGTAAGTCGAGTTGAATTTATTTTCACAAAGTATTTTTAAAATGTTTATAATGCACTGTAAGCATAAACTCATCCTGCTTGGTTGTTACCTATGATGCCTAGTAGTAAGAATATTGGTGGCTATTTGAGCTGTTTATAATGTGGGATGATGTTTCATAACTACATGCTATATTTGTTTATTTAGATGATTTAGAAGGCAGAAGGGGGGTACATATTGCTCATATTAATGACAGGAGTTAAATGGGAAATTTGTAAGTATCATTTCTCGACATGTAAATCTAATATTATTAGGTTATCTGAAACCTGGCTAGATTCTATAAGATGCCTGGTTCTTATTATTGCTTATCAAATGAATATGATATTGTACGAATTGATAGAAATTGGTCAGAACCAGGCAATAATAACATAAAAAAAGGGGAAGGAGTTGCTATCTATGTCTGTAATACCCTGGACTACTCTTATACCGAATTTGAAAATTTGAATATGAGTAATAAGAATATTGAAATGCAATGGATTACTGTCTCTAAACAAAATTCAAAGAAGTTGCTAATTTGTAATTTATATAGACCCCTTCTCGGTAATGTTGACCAATTTTTTATTTTTTTTTATGATATTAATTTTTGTCCAATCTATTACTAGATAAGATAGAGCTTATCCTAATGGGTGATTTTAACATAGATTTTAAAAGAAATTAATCAGAAACATCTAAATTACAAGAGCTTATAAAACCCTACGGACTACTTTAATTCATGAAATATCTTACTCGACTTTCTGAGACTAGATATAGCTGTTTAGATTTATCAATTACCAATTCAAATAAAATAGACAGGGCAGGGGTAGCTAACTTGAACATTAGTGATCACCAACTAATATTATTAACACTTAAAAAGCATACTACCCCGAAAAATAAATGTGATTTTATAGGAAGAAGCTACAAAAATTATGATAAAGATGTTTTTTAAAAGAATCTGCGAAACAATAATTGAAAAGACTATGAGGCTTCCCGGAATATTGAACAAAAATGGCAAATCCTACTAAGTAGCATTACAAATGAAATTAATCAAATGTGCCCATTAAAAAAAATTCAGAATTAAGCAAATAAAAGAACCTTGGCTGAGTCTTCGGTTAATTCAACTGATTAAAGACAAAGACGCTAAAAAAAAATGCTAAAAACATTGTGGTGATGATAATTTATGGATTTATGCCAAGGGAATACGTAATGAATGTACAAATAGCCTTAGATCTGCTAGGGCAGAGTATATTAAAGAGAATTTAAATCAAAATATAGATAACCCAAAAGAATATTGGAAAAATATTCAAAATGTTGCATCCCCTGGAAACTAACTCCAAGAATGATATCAAGCTTATCGATAGTAGTACTAATGAACCTGTTCTAATAGATGACACTGCAGATTTTATAAATATATTCTTTGTTGACATAGGCCCAAACTTAGCTGATAAGATAGAGAATACACCTGATTGGTCCTTTCAAGGAAGAGATTGTAATGATAAATAACTATATGTAAGAACAAAATACTGAAGATCTTGTTGTGTAAAGACATTAATATAAATAAGTCGTCTTTTGTTGAACATTTATCATCCAAAATCTTACAAGATGCTTTTCTAGCTATACTGAATGAAATTGTGGATCTATTGAATTTATCTTTTGACTCAGCTGAAATCAGGAAAATTTACCCCTTTACCAAAGGTAAATAATAGCACCTATGTTGGAAATTTTAGACCTATTACACTATTGCCTTTATTATAAAAAGTTATTGAAAAAATAGTTCATGAAAGAATTTATTCTCACTGCAGTAGGACCAACATACAGAATAATAAACAAGGTGGTTTTCGATCCGGTTACTCCACAGTCAGTACCACTGCCATATATTTGAATAAAATTTATGAAGCTATAAACAATAATTCATATGTAATATCAGTAATAAAAGCCTTCGTGCTGTCAATATATTATTGTACGCTAGTGTTATTTTTGGGTATCAATAGTAATTATGAGGAACTGGAATCTCCTTACACAGGAAAATGTGAGCCTTGTGTCTTTGCCGAAATCTGCTGCGCGCCACCACATTTTGCATGAATAGCAAAGTTTGTGCAATCAGTCTATGCTTAATTGTGGTGGAGTGTGCGTCAATTTCTGTGCGTCAATTGTACTGATGGTTTTCACTGTAAATGTGCGTCAATAGTACTGACATACAAGGTGTGAATACGCGTCAATCCCTGTGCGTCAATTGTATTGATGTGCACCTATCACTACTGCACGCCCCCCCTTTTTTGGCCCAAATATTAATATTTTTGATGTAAAATTGCTGGGCCCAGTGAGCCCGGGAAAAATTCTGTTATTGCACGCCCCCCTTTAGAGAATTCCTGGATCCGCCCCCTGGATTGTGTCCAAAATAAGCATATTTAACAATTTCCAAAATGAACATGTATAGTACGGTATCCTTCTGTATACATCTTATGAGTTTCAGAGGTAATAAATGAATGTATTTAGAGAAAAGCCAGTGTTTACAACTGATTCTCTATGGTTGAAAGAGGACCCACATGGTCCTGTTGAGCTAGACTGGTGTTATTTGTCTTTGTTTAATTCTAAGGATGTATCATTATTAAAGTTCGTATCTGTTAATCCCCATATTGGGGCTTTTCATCATTATTCGACCGCATGATGTCTTATCATTTATCAATCATGTTTATTTATCCGGAGATGTCAATACATGTGTGTTATGTTAGAGTAAAAGGGAGTTCTTCGTGATTAATCGTTGAAGTAGCTAGCTTCGTCCAGGTAGATCGTTATCCTGGATCATAGTTCATTTCTTAGTGGTAGAGATTCTGAGTAAAGGGGCTCAAACCTATACAAAGAACACGCGCTTGGCAAGAGGTAAGTTTATTATATCCATGACAATATTCCGAAGGTACAGGTATACAGTTCTCCATCCATACAGTTCATTCCATTCATTTCACAATTCTAACACATCAGTAACGTTCCAACCAGGTATAGCTATGGTTAAGCTTCCCCTTTCATAAGGTATATACGCTCCGACACTGTTGAGAGAGTCACCTCTCGTCTACCTGTAACGGAGACCATTGGTAGGATCTCCGTCACATCCCGTACGTTATCCGTAAGGCTAAGCCTAAGCCGTCCCAATCCTTACTATCACCTAATCGTTGTGGTTACTACCATCTCAACACTACCTGTGTGATCCATATGTCAGACTATTGCTCCCATGTGTTCTGATCGAACACTATCTTGGTCTGCTCTTCTACCTCAAGTCTCATACCGCTTATATAGCGACAGCCAAAGGCTTGGCGCTTTACTCATTTACACTAATACTTATAACGATGTCTTCTCTATCTTTCATACTTCCCATTCTTATCTATATATAACTAGTTCTACTTCTAACTATTACACAAACTAATGTTGACGGCAAAGCCTTTTATCTCCAGTATTCTTAGCTAGGTGTTTCAGTTCATAACGTACCCATACAGGTTTTCTCCATCATTTGTCGTACCTGTGCATACCTGTAGGAGGTGAGCCAACCCCACTACAATCCCTACGCCTGAGGACGTTGCCATCCTTCCATACATTCTAACTAAGCCACTAAACGATGGCGCCGCCTGGCGCTGAGCACACGTATCAGCATTACACGTTTTATTATGAATTCTTGCCAATACGAACAAGTTTACAATATTTTATTATTAACTTCTAAAGTCTATTCTAGTTCTTTTGCACTGGACCTCAGTGCACTGTTTTGAACCACTGATTTTTTAGAGATTATTTTCAGCTCCACCCAGCCGCATTTTTTTTTTGTCAAAGGTAATTTCTGCAAAGGCAGTTTCAAGGTGAAGCATCGAGACACTGTAAACCCGAGGTGTACGCGAATTTTCACATTTAAGGTGTGATTGTCGCGCAGGATGTGTGTGGGTGCGGACAAGGGGGCCAGTCGCTCTGGCACATGAAACAACAGAGGTGTTAGAGGTGCAGATTTAGGTGAACCAACAAACCCACCTCGACTATGGCGCCTCTGCCTTAAAACAACAGTCACACCTTATTACAGATTATACACTGTGCACACAACTTGTTTAGGAGCCCTGCTTCAACCCTGTATCAATATGCGTATATTTCTTTTTTTTAAATATTTTATTTCAACTGGGAGGTACAATTTAGCCATAGGCCATTTTTCGTTGTTTCCCAGAACAATTCAATTGACATTTTGCCCATAATAGGGCCCATAATGCCTAGTGCAAAAGGTGTTCCTGTTAACTTTAAACTCTTCTCTTTGTTGATATAATGCAGAGAAAAATCTAAAAAACAAAACAAGATATTACGATATGAAAACATTATTCTAGAAATTTATTGCATTTTGACAGATTTTAAAGGTCTGGCTTCGTTGATTTGTTTCGTTCTTGCTTGTTTCCACATGGAATTGTCAAATTTTAATCATCTAAAGAACTAACAGAGTGGTCAACATATATTATTTGATTTTATTCTCAGATATAAATGATTAACCTCTCGCGGACGAGATGCGGACGAGATGTGGCACCTCTGCTAGGAGAATGGACGGTAAAGTGAGCAAGAGCATGCATCTTCGAATCTCACACTGTCAAAATAAACTGTATTCCACCTACAATTATGAATTCGTAGTCTAATTTCATGCGTTTGGGAAATGACATAGCTTTTTTTCTCTGTGTGAAATTGAACTATGCGTAAAATTAGTCATAGCATCTTTTTTCTCAAAAAGTTGATTTTATTATCTTCATATGCATTTATACAAATGATCTTCCAGATATCATACTAAATCTATCCTAATTTATTAATCAAAAACAATGTAATCTCTATGCAAGGGGAGACGCCTGTGGTCCACCCCAAATGGGGGGCGGGGGGCGTGCCCACTCAGGTGCCCCCCCCCCTAAATCCGTCCGTGGGAAGCATACTGAGTGGCAAACAAATGCAGTGCAGCAAGGAATCATTCCCCACAACAATAGCCAAGGATGCCCTGTGTCCACATCACGGTGAAGGTATGCACTGCTCTGTTATATACAGTGCAGTCAGGGTTGGATCGGGTGCACGGCCTAGGGGTAGCTAGGCAACTTACCTGGCCCAGTGGTGACCTAGGTTAACACCTGGACCGGCCTGAACGTCGCGCAGGTTACATAACAGCACCATCCGCCCACCCCCCGCCCACCCACCGCCAATAATCAAAATGATCCTTACATTGTTTTTCTGCTTTCAATACTGTTTCCCATGCACAAATTATATATAAACTGAAATTAATAGGTTTAACGAAAAAGTACAGTAGACAGCTTCAAATCATATCTGAGTGGGAGGCAACAGTGTGTAAAGTTAAATGGTCGATTATCTAGTATCTTACCCATAACAGTAGTTATGGGGTCACCCAAGGTATTATCCTTGGGCCAATCCTATCTTCTATATATAAATGACGTTCCTAACCATATTGGCAGTAGGATCCAGTTATTCACTGATGATACTCTGATTTACTACATTGACATGCAGGTGATTCAATCAGACCTCATCAAAATATCTAAGTGGTGTGATAATAGTTAATTAACTATTAACACAAAAAAATCCCAGTGCCTATGAACTAAAGTATGTGGAAGTAGATGGCCACTTCAGCAGGTAAATAAAAGTTTGGGAATTAATTTTGAGAAAACCACAAATCGTACAGACATCCACTTTATCTCATTGGAAATGCCATAGTCTGTAGTATATGAATAATTGGTTTTAGTAATGTGCATCATATTTTTTATTTGAAGATCTTGACACAAAAATAATAGACATATTAGAATTATTATTTTGACCAAAAACGGCTTGAAAAATAAGAAAATAGGCACAGTTTTTATGAGGACTCATATCTACTGTAATGATATGATGAGTATCTAAGATATATCAAAGATCAATTTTTCATCCATTAAGATTTTCTACCCTCGGCTGACTGGCAGTACTCAATACATGACCAGGTGATAGAATTGTAAAGTTTGGGAATTAATTTTGAGAAAACCACAAATGCTACAGACAATGCAATAGTTTGTAGTATATGGAATAGTTGGTTTTATGTATGTGTGTTCATTTGAGAATTTAGACTTAACAATCATAGAATTATTTGGGTATAACTTTAGCCGAAATTACTTTAAGACCTATTTTGACCCAAAACGGCTTCAAAAATAAGAAAATAAGCAATACTAACATGTCTTCATAAGGGCATATACCTAATTTAATGATAAGATAAGTATCAAAGATATTTTAAACTTCAAAATGAACTTTTTATCTACTGAGATTTCCTACCATTAGATAGCCTGCAATGCCAGGGACCTGACCAATTGATAAAATCTTAAATGTTTGGGAATTAATTTTGAGAAAACCACATATAATACAGATTAATGCTATACCCCATTGAAAAGGCCACAGGCTGTAGTATATGGAATAATTGGTTTTATGAATATGTTTTTTAATTGTCATTTGATAATTTTGACTAGATAATTATGGAATTATCTGTCTGCCCTGCTAGGGACCTGACAAGGGGGTAAAACCTTCAAAGTTTGGGAATTAATTTTGAAAAAAACAACACATAAACTATCATACAGATTAGTGCTATACTCCATTGAAAGTGCCATAGTCTTGTGCATATGGAATAATTGGTTATATATATATATATATATATATATATATATATATATGCTTATCTGTTTGATTCATGTAATTTTAGCTTAAATACAACTGGACATATTTCCATGAATTTTCTCCTAAACTTGAAATATGTTGATTAATTCCAATGCCCCTAGTTTCAAATATTCAATTGATATATCATGTGTTTAATTCCAAGTATTTTTAGACATGCTGTAGCCTTTTATTGTACATGTATTTCATAAGTTTTGCCATAGAAAATCTGCACTGAGGTAGCAATTAAATACCTCGTGCATATAATTGGTATAAAAGAATGATAGTTGATACGAAGGGACCAGACTGCAAAAGGTATAGTATAAAACGAACCAAACTTGTAAGAAGAATGCTACATAGTACAGTTAGTATAGGTAGCACCTCCGATGGGTATAGTCAACGTATATGGGTAACAGTAGGTAAGCCCTATGTATCAGCGGCAGCACTACCTGAAGTGAAAATCAATAATCAAGGGATATAAAAAGGAAGATGGCAGCTGGTTAAGGCCAGAGTTAACCGATACACATTTGGATCGATACGAGTTTTTGGGATTCGGGGGTTTGGATAGTTTTTAGCATCTAGTGATTTCTGGTGACTAATATCGTAACTACCGCAGTCTGTGAGACCATACAGATTACTTATTTGAGGAAGTTTACCTCCGGGTCTGTGAACAACACCTGTATACAGGAGCTCACCTTTATTCCAACCACAATCGCATTGTATGGCCTCTGATATTTACAATAAACTAAGTCTCTGCAAAGTGTTATCTATATATGTTTTGGATCTGAACGCCCAGAGCATGGATAAGTTCTACCACTGGCTAGCATTGAAATGAAGCATGGAATGAAGATGGGATATCACAAACTAACGAACTAGTTACCCCATATTCTAATATAACCCTAAACTTAACACTAGCGTTCAACTCCTCTCCTGTCTTATAACACCTCTACCAGCCCTTATCAGGTGTTAATTTGCATAACAATACTGAGACAGACATGCTCCAGTCGGCCTAGGCCTTGTTTCCTATCTATGTTATGTATGTCTGTGACGAGATCTAGATTTGCAGAGATGCATGGGTTACGGTAATTTTTCTCTCTTATTCAAGTCATTTTCAAATAGTGATTACAAAGGTTGTGTCGAATTTAAGTCTTATTATTTCTACATTACAAAATAGATCAGGGTTATTTTCTGTTTCAATGAATTTGGTAAATAAGATATGATTATTTCTTGCTGAACGAAGCAATACTTTCACATTAGATTACAGAAGAAAACAGTGAGGAGAAGCCAGATCCATGGTTCTGTCAAAATGCAATGCAGTGTTTGGTACGAAATACCACACACCAATCCAAGAGTTCACTGTGCATAGACCCATATCACTAGTCCACCTCTGTTAGTTCTACACCTGCCAATTTCAAATTTGAGTATTTTAAAAAAACTTTCCATAACCTAGTTCATATTGAGTAGACAGTGAATACCTACTTCTATTTCTCAATTCTGTAGTCAGTGGATAAGCTTCAAAGCTGTTTTTCAATCTTGCAGTGAACACCCAACATAAAAGAAACGTGATACAAGAAAACACAGTAAATAAGACCATTATGTTTCTCATCTTCTTTCGGACAGATGCAGGTGACCAATCTGTAAGAAAGTCTTAAAGTAAAGACAATGATTGCAGATATTAGTTACATAATGTTAGAAAGTTATAAAGTAAAGACAAGGATTGCAGATATTAGTTACATAATGTTACATATATATATATATATGAAAGGAGTATCATAAGTCAATGCTTATCGGATTAACTAATTATTCACCATTACTATCGTAATAGAAATAAATCCTTCTATGATGCATTATATAATATGCTAGCTTTTTGGTAACTCATATCTATTTTTTCCCATTATTTTTTCCCTTATATATATCTTCTCTCGCTCACCCTGTTTAGCCAATTTGTAGATATTGTAAAATTTGTAACATTATCTGGTTGATTGTGTTCAATGATACAATTAACAGTTTGTGTGAGTAATGTGCACAGTGTATGATGTTATGTAAGACAGAATAGTTCGTTCATCTTGTAATTTTAATTGAATGTGAGTTGTACATGGATATAATTCAGTGTACGATTCTGAAAAGCAGCGCTTAGCGTTGAGAATTGTCAAACTGTTCTTTTGCGAAATAATAATAATAAAAGAAAAAATGGTTTTTAAAAAACTGTAGAAACTTGTAATACACCAATTACCCATTGCAGATTATAAGGACGTTTGCATAATTTTGATTTACTGTACAATTCAATATGACTTGTGTGCAAATCATGTCTATTACAAGATATTGGCATGTGCAAATTTCAGGCTGTGACTGTATGCAAAATCTTGTGGAATAGCAACCAGATATGTAGAATATATTGCTATGTATTTAGTAACGTCAATCAAAGGATGGAATAGATATTGATACTTGTCTAATGCTCTGGCCAGTCCAGGGACAGTTGAAATGAACATGTGACCATGGAATGCTACATGCATGGTAATGTCTTTCACTTGTAAAACTTGAGGATAGACCCTGCTCTTGAAAGCATTGATGCCTTCTTTATTAATACTTTGATCAGTATGTGTCATACATCATTTCAAAGCACTGATTTTTCTGTATTTATTGATGAAGATCAGGTAATAATATCCGTGGAACTGCAGATCTAATCAAATAAAAAGCAATTTCGACTTTTATTGTTTGACTATTCGTAACATTAGATATTTATGGGCTTCCTAATCATGTTTAGCATTCAATAGTACTATAAAAAACAAATAATACGATAATGATTATAAGTAAAGGCAGCTCCACCATTCACACTCTGATCAGTGGGGTCTATCCTTAAGATAAAGAAATAGTTTTTAGATAGCTAAGTTTGTATATTTACCTAAATCTTTCAGACCATCCCGTTTGTGTACAATGAATGTAAACATAATTTTAATCATGTTCTAAATAGTATGTTACTAACACTGCTGGAGCAGAAGAGGGAGGTTAAGCTTCAATTTAAAGTGGATTTAAATGTCTTATGCAGAAAAAAACATAATTATCAACTACAAGAGTTACTGAAAGTGAATGAAAAGAAAGTTATGATGCAGTTCATAGTCCTGCTTCTTACCTTTCAAATTTGTACAGTTTATATCAATAAAAATGTAACATGTGTAAGTTTCTCTAAATATTTAGAAGTTTGGCACCCTGTGATCAGGACTGAGACATTGTAATAGTGATATTGGTAATAGGGATATTGTATTGACTTATGAAAATCACTCACTCATAATAAAAGAAGAACAATGATACAATAAAAAAAGAACCATATTCAACTGACTAGAAAAAGGTTCTGTATGTATGTCATGTCATGTTTGTAAAAATTAGTAATTCTATGAGTTTCCATTTGGCATACATAATGTGTATATAGGACAAGTGTACCTCAAAGCTTTCTATGGCAAAATAACAGGGTAGAAATAATTGGTTTGTCAGGAGTTTTAACCATGATTTGTTCATATGATTTTTAAGATTCTATTTTTAAACTGTTATAGTATATTTCAGGCTCACGAATCCTGTTGATACAAAAATTCAGGTTGGAACTAGGGATATACAACTGAGAGAAGTTTTGAACTATGTGATTAAGTAAATTCTGCTTATAAAAAAAATATTGGGGTAATAGTCCCTTTGAACACTAGTTGGTTGTTTTGATATTGTTTGATAATGGGGAATAGTTCTCATTTACTTCGTCAATCCGTTCATATAGTTTCTTCCTATTAAACTAGTCAAGTGGTATGTAAGTTCACAATATGGGCGCTCATTTCCTTAACGTGAACAATGCTTGGCTGAAAGTCAGGTTTATTTCGTGGATCACATAGATGCGTACAAAGGCCGATGCAATGGTGGTTTGATATTCCTAGGTTCACAGTTCCAATTGATGAAGAGTAAGCTTTCTCCTAAGAGTCCGCCTGATCTTTACAATTCCGTGCAACGATGTCACAGGAAAAACTGAGCCTTGTGTCGTTTTCGATATTTGCTGCGCAACAGCACATTATGTAAGTCGGGCACAGTCCGTGCAATCAGTCTGTGCGTCTCTGGTATAGTATATTCACAATCTGCTTGTGATAACAGGTGCTTAGCAGAGCGCAGTAAAACTTTGTACAGCCTCTACGCTCACGCTCTCAACTCCCCTTTTGATATTTTGCTGGCGTCGCGCGACAGCACGTGCACAAAAAGTATCCTGTTGTATCCTGACCCCCAGCCTGCGGGAAAGCCATTTTGTGCGCACGTACTTTCCCGCATACTGTCCCCCCTCGAGCAAAAGGTATATGGCGGCCACTGACCACAGCAATACCAGTCACAGCCACTGGCACAGGAGAGGCACAGTAGAGGTGGGCGCCAGTGTAAAAGGATAATCACGGTGTTACTGTGCTGCAATTGTGCATCAATGTAATCATGTAAAGTTCGAGTTAAATCCCCTATGTCTGCTATGCGTCGCTGTGTGTCCGCTGTGTGTCCGTACCATTAAACCGTGTACATCAACCGTGTAAATCAAATACTCCCACAGAATACAACCACATACAGCAAGCCGTATTAGAAATAGGCATCCCTACGACAGACACAGCCTTGATAGTTTCCGCAGACTTTTCTATAGACTAGGCTAAGTCAAGGCCTGGGCACATTCTGTTGGGTAGGGGTCAGTTCGTGCATGTGTCATGGGCTTCAAACTAAAATGTTGGCAATTCTGTTTCTACCGACAATCCGTCGGGTTTGTAATCATATTCATGAGATGTTTAAATTTAAGAAATCAACTGTGTAGTCTGAAGTGCCAGTTACCAACAAGGAATTGTTTGTATCTTCTTACTTGAAAATGACGTTCTTACTAAAATTTAGCATGAACTAAATTTTTAGATCATGTTTTGTTTGTCCGTTTCCGACATTTATGTTTTTTAATGACAAGGTGAATGTAATTACGAAAAAAGCCTACTACTCATTTTAACCATACAATACACTTGTATTTCACAACAACCCTACAATATTAATACTCTTGTATTTCATAAGTTAATTCAGTGTAGTGCAATTACTGTCAATGCCCGATGTTTTTTTATTTCTCATTATAAATATATCTTGTATATGTGACCAACTTGTCGTTATATGGCATCCTTCAGATAAATATATACCTCAGACTTGCTAGTCCCCGTTATGTACAAGTACAGTCACTTTGATTTTTCGTGTTTAGTTTAAATGATATGGTTCTTTATAGAGATTTCTAGTTTCTCATTTAATTCCCAGTACTCTCTGCAAACAAGACCGGCTACGTTTCTACATAGGTAATCGTGCTTATCTTTTTTCCTGGTTATCTAATTATAAACCGAACCGTCTCCCTTTTATGAGTCCAGACCCAACAACAACAACCTCAAACAATCTCAAACAAAGTCATTTTTTCCACATTTAAATTTTTTATTGAAACTAACA
This sequence comes from Lepidonotus clava, assembly GCA_936440205.1. Taxonomy (NCBI): domain Eukaryota; kingdom Metazoa; phylum Annelida; class Polychaeta; order Phyllodocida; family Polynoidae; genus Lepidonotus; species Lepidonotus clava. The sequence goes on along the minus strand of CAKZFK010000062.1, from coordinate 57,873 downwards.
CATTGTCCATAAACGGTACAACTTCGGTGTTGTACAAGCACTCCTTTTATAACTTATAGAAGTTTACATAAATTAAGTAAACAGTAGGTAAATATATACAAGCAATTATAGTTTATTATACATATCTATCATAAATCCTAGTCTGCAAACTCTCCGCATCTAGCGTCGTGCATTCGAATTCGCTCCCTCCTTCTTCATGTAATGATGTTTACATAAATTAAGTAAACAGTAGGTAATTATATACAATCTGTTATAGTTCATTATGATGATTATAAATCGTAGTCTGCAAAATCTCCGCATCTAGCGTCGTGCATTCGCTCCCTAGGCCTCCTTCTTCATGAAATGTCCAGGCATCTCAGGTAGCGGTTCTGGAATACAAACAACATATAGCAGTCACTCATTTAATCATCAACATTTCTATATGAAAGCACAATGATTATCTAGACAAATACTTAAACCACCTAAGGTGGTCGATCTTAGCACTAGCCCGCTAGTACCGTTACTAGTGCAAATCAGGTCGGACTAGTGCGTTTTTTGAACAGCTAGCCCGATGGGCTAGTGTGGTATTATCATATCATACGGTAAAACTCTAAAAAAAAATCAAACAACTTTAAATATTATACTCAGTCTTTTTTTGAAGACACAGAAAACTATAGGTACTAGTGCACTACTACCCGGTCTAGTGCACATTTTCAACCACTAGCCCGGTGGACTAGTGCAGAAAAAAGCTAAAATCTATCCCTGCCTGGGTCTGGTCCTTTGTGTACATTAGTTCCAAATCGTGAACATTCCCTTAAGGACATTGGAATCTAAAGGTTATCTAACACCCCCCCCCCCCCCCCCCGTGTTGCTGGTTAGGAAAGATCAAATTGAGGGGATTGAACCTACACTTAACTTACCTATTCATTTGCACACTTGTCACATATAATCTCCGACGCCATGATCTGCGCTGGCTCATACTGCCCACACGCTGGGTGGAATACTGCTTGGCAGTAGATGCACATCAGGTAAACTCTGTAAAGGCAATGTGGGTTGGTCTATATAACAGAACCAGTTTTCATTTGCAACTAGGGTTTATGTCGAATATTGTATAATTACGTTTAGAAATATTAATACCAAAATGGAAGCAGTTCTTCCCTTACACTTGATATTAGAATATTGTTGTTGTTTCAAATGTCGTAAAAACAATAACAACAGTAATACATACCTATATTTGGTGTCGAAGAATATACCACGCGGAGCAATCACACTCGTGTCTTCGTCGAAGGCATCCATGTCGATGTCCCGCTCATTTGTCAGGTAGTCTCGGTCTACCTAAAGGAATGAATAGAATATAAGTATTGAGTAAAACCGCACGCACTAGTGGCACAGTATCCATTTATATCCCATCTTTTTTTAGTCAAGTTAGTTGCAGATTATCCAACAGGCGCTAATTCCTCCTCCAAGCCACACATAATTTTTGCTTGGACCCAAGCAGTCATCATCAAGACTGTTATAACTAATTTTCTTAACTGGCTATATAATTTCAACATTTACCTTTGAGGGTTGTTCCCCACAGAGGCAGCACTCCCAGTCAGAATGGCTGTGCACACTACCATTCCCTGGGCTGCAGCCGAAGAGATCCACACTGCAATAAAGATGGTACTAATTTAGTGGGGTTAATTCTCAACTCATCTCACGTCGACGCCTAGGAATAAGTTTTGTATTTTATAATAGTGACTATAAAAATTTAAACAATTGAATAAATAAAAGAAAGTACCTCGTGAAGCTTGCGTTGTCCAACGGTGTCAGCCCAGGTGACACATTCTCGTCTCGAGTCGGAGCCTCAACCATTTTTAGTCGTCGTCTCGACTTTAAAGGGGCCGTCGGCGTCTCTGGCGTCCTCGGCCGCTTCGGTGTCTCAGTGTATGGTCTGAAACATGAGTAACAGCATTTCAATAAAACGTAGATCTACGCTCAATAGGCAAATCACCGATACTCTGCTTAATATCGCGGTCATGAATGGCAATGCTAATAATTAATCGAAGTCACTCCTCTCTTAATGAGCTAAGACAGATTATACTTATAGGTCTCGGAAAGGGCAAGCCTCAGCCCATGTTTGCTTAGTGGGCCATCTTGTAAACATCGATCAGCTGTTCCGTTCAGCTGTGACCTAGATACTGTTCTTTACACAGAATGCGACTTTTCCCTTATCCCAAAAATCAAAGGAGTTATTTAAAGTCTGCAACATCTTTTATAATCAATCGTATCCATTTCCCATTTACTCACCTGACTCCTGATGTAGAGGATTTGTGGTTTAAAGCCATGTCCGGATGTTCGCACTGATAGTCGAATATAATGCTCTTTTGCTCGTCCGCGCCGGTCGTGTTAGTCAGGAATTAATTAGGTCAACCGTGGGCGGAGTCTTATATAACCACGCGCCTACCGACCTGGGTCAACAGAAGGCGCCGCTCAAAAAAAAAGTCCCGATCGTAAATTATGGATACTGTAACTTATCAATCGTTTTAGCTACAATATTTATGATGTTATTTATACAAATCACCTTTTCAAGTACCTAGCTACACGTATTGTCTAGGCATGAAGTAGCCTTTTTCAAATCAACGCGTACTCCTTTCTCCCTATCTTTTTTAATATTCTAAACAAGAATTAATGCGCCCAACTGCAATTGATTCCCCGCCAATGAATCTTATATTTCCACCAAGTCTACTCATCAGCCCCGGGTCGAAATATATGTTTACTGTAAGTTCCTGTACATCCGTTCTGGGTGGAAAAGAAGAAAACCGCAACCCAACATATGCAATAAAAAAAAAACACATGGTACCTACGGTGCACTCTCTGGTGCTCAGTGTATCGTACAGTTACCATATGATTGAATGAATAATTCAATCTTAAAAAAAGAACTCCAGTAGAAGGCACGGTTCAGTTGTACATTTATTACATATTAGGGACCCACTCAAGTTGCAGTTCCCAATTTACAAGTTGGAGTCGTCGAGGTAATAATGTTATGTTCAAGGAGACTTTACGAAGAAGATGTATTTGTGTCCAGGTCATATGTAAGTGTCACCAGTATACCTGGCTCACCCGCTGCAACCGTAACCAAGTTGTAGCGCAGAATCTGTTGCTTTAGCAGTCTTCTTAAGAGGAAGTTTGTCACAGGATTCACTTTGACTGAGGTTTCCAGTGTCGATTCTCGGTCTGTTCTGCTGTCTATGACATTAATATCTGTACTAAGTGTGTAGTCTCCTCCTAGGAACGAGTCGCATTCTATGTTAAGAAAAAGATCACCCTCTGTGATAAACACGTAGTCGGTGCAATGTCTCGGGAACATAGCAAGTTGAATCCACACATTCTGGGTGCCTGACACGAGGAGGTAAACCTTAAAGTTATCTTGTTTACATATGCCAATTAATCTTGCAAAACCCCAAATCATGATGGCCAGTGCCAATTGAGAGACGACTACCATAAGCAAGTAGAATTGGATTCGAATAAAGGTGTTGCTATTTTCACAGAGACTCTCTTGTTCCTGTTCTTCTATTGCAGCTCTTGGTTCTACGGTAGTCCCATATTGGTTCAGCATGGACTCCAATCTGTCGTGGTAAGGCATTGGGGTCATTAAAGGTAATGTTTCTCTGTTGTTAGGTCTTCCATCGTCGTTTACAACCCCTTTTCGTGCTGACCTGGTGTCGTCGACATTGGTTATGTCTCTCAACCGCTCCATGAACCGGCTGCCTCGCAGGGGCTTAATATTTCGAGCTCCACTCAGGTCGCCTTCCAGCAAGAGCAGGACCAATGGGCCGTAGATATAGACTAGAAATAAAGACAACCAAAGGGGGGAAATCAATTAATGTCAAATAACAGTACACCGATCTAAGGGGCATTGTTTAACTTTATACAAACTAAAATTGCCTCAGTACATTACGACCAATAAAGGTAAACAAAGTTGGGGGTTCAGTTTCATTATGTCCTTTAAATATGTTATCGTTCTACCATTTGTAATGCATTAGTCCAGCTCACCTAAAAAGAGTTTCATCTTAAGTTTGTCCCGCAGTCTGTGGGTCGGCAAGGAATCCAATCACGAGACCTGGTTGGAATGTCACTGTCTTTCTAGATCTGTTATAGGCAGTGGGTTATATATAGTGCTCACTTTGGGATAATGTTTGGTAAATTCAACGGCGCATATATATATATATATATGAACAACCGGTCGGCGCGCAGCGACACCTTTGTTTGGCACATTTCTCTCACCCATGTGTGGCTTGTGAACCATTGTACATCAGCCACTGAGAAATCCCTGTGAATGCTGCGTTCGCAGTTTGGAATTTCCCACCGCTCCAACAAGGGACCTAGGTCGCCCTGGTCCAGCATTCTCGGTTGGTAGCAACTTCCGACCTCAACACCAAGCCTATAACTTACCTGTCCGCGTCCGCATATGACGTATAAGACTATCTAACTATTACCTTATTTGCGGAGTTACTAGATCATCAGCATTATGTTAGGGCTCGCAAGCCTTTCCATGGAGCAGCTACGCGACTACAAAGCCATGAATAGGGGTACCCACAAATGGTGTTGGTCCTACTCGCAAGCCATACCTAGTACTCGGTACTACAAAGAACACGGAGGCAACAAATGTCTCGTTCGAAAGATAAAAGAAAGCAGCAAAAGTAAGTGGTGTAAACGTTTGATTATAAGTTGTTTTTTTTTAATACCTGAAGGGGCGTATAAATGCCGTGTGTTGCTACTCTTTTTTTTTCTGGTCTGTTCTAGTGTGGTACTTATAAAGGTACATTTTTTTCACAGGATCTGCAGATGCTCCTCCATATCAACACATCCCGAATGAAGCTGCATCGTTTGGATCTGACAGAAACGATGACCAGTCCACTGCTACCTACCCTACCTTGGCGGAATCGAGTAAAGAGAAAGCTGTTTCTGCGGGGCCCCCTGGACAGGTAGCTTCACGGAAAAGATCCCATGCCATCATGTCCGGCAAGGGAGATCGCCCAACCGAGGTTTTATCTGTAGTTCCCACTCAAGCGACAGCTGTTTCTGAGGAACGCGGGGGACAAGAAGCGTCAGGGAAAGATCCAACACCACCATGTCCGGAAAGCCAATTCGCCCGGCAGAGGATGTACCCACCCAAGCTACGGGGTCCCCCCCCTGAATAGATCTTCATCGTCCAAGGTTGATTTATAGTCCCTGGACCAGGTGGTAATCGCTCAACTCAACGACACAGGCGAGGTATGTCCGCGCGAACAGACAGTGGTTGGTCGACATGGTAAAGAAAATTCAAAGTATCATTACATGGACTGTTTTTTTCATTTTGCAGTGGCAGATTGCTAACTTCACGAGTGACACGGCCCTCACGACATTACTTGTGTTGTATGTGAAGTACTGTCCCTAGGTGGAAAGGAAGAATATGCACGTGTCATTCGTAATGTCTTTCCTACCACCATGTACAAGGTATACAAGTGGCTGGGAGTAGGAGAAAGTTCGTTCCAAGAGACTACTATTTGCTCCAAGTGTTACACCTTTTATCACGATGTTCGCCAGGTGCTGTACACAGGCCCAAATGGTACTCAGAGAATCCGGCGATGCTCAGTGAAGGTTTTCAATGAAGATAAACCATGTGGCACAGAACTCTTCAAACGAGTCAAGGTAGGTGGGGAAATCCAATATGTGGGTATTGTCACCTACTGCTACAAACCCTTGGCTTACAGTCTTGAAGAAATGCTTCAGCGCCCGGGATTCGAGAGGAAATAAAGCAGTGGAGACACAGGAAATTTCCAGAAGGATTCTACTGTGACATTTATGATGGGTCTGTATGGCAAAGGTTTGTAGATTACTGGTTTTTAGGAGATAATGACAAATTGGTTCTGCAGATTAATGTTGATTGGTTCCAACCATTCTCTAGGAAGAGCTCCTGTTCTGTTGGCGGTATTTATCTAACGGTTCTCAATTTACCCAGGGAAGAGCGCTACAAAATCGAGAACGTCATACTGTTTGGCATGATTCCCAACCTCCCAAAGGAACCTGCGGACCTATCGACGTTTTTACAGCCTCTGGTGGAGGAACTGAAGGTGTTTTGGAGACGCGGAATGGTCTTACGATCATCTGAATGGCCCCTGGGCAAACGCGCGAAGGTTGCACTGATGAACGTGGCCGCAGACCTGCCCGCCGCCAGAAAGGTATGTGGGTTTCTGTCGCACGCAGCCAATATGGGATGCTCCAAGTGTCGGAAGAATTTCAAGGGCAAACCCAAGCAAAACTATTCTGGTTTCGAAATGCATTTATGGCCGATGCGCACGTGGGGCCGTCATAGGAAGCAAATTGAGAACATCAGAGTGGCCGGTACACGCAAGGAGATGAAGACTCTGGAGAAGAAATATGGAGTTCGCTACACCCCGTTCCTGGAACTGTCCTACTTCAATCCCATCGAGTAAGTTAACATTAAAATGATCCTCGTAACCTACATAAAACCTAGACTTTCATGACTTATTAAGTTAACCGAATATTCTGAGCCATTAGTGCATTTGTATTCCCTCCTGCCCCACGGGGGTCCAGGTTAAATTCTTCAATAGCACGCCCACTTTTTTTCAAAATCCTGGATCCGCCCCTGGTTGTAGAGGTGGCATTGCCTGTATATATGGCCGGTTGTTTTGCACCATCGTCTGCTAATAGCATCCCTATCCTGTTACTGTATTTACAGATTCCTCTCCATCGATGTGATGCACAACGTCCTACTTGGTGAGTCTTCAAGGAACAATCATTTCATATACACTTATGTTTGCTATTGAGGAATTCGACTGTCTTTATTTTAATTAGAACACTTTAGTCAGCGTTTACTAGACTAATGCCCAAATGTTTTGCTCTATCTATTTCAGGTACAGCCAAGAAAACCTGGAAAATGTGTGAAAAGCTTGGAGCACTGACCAAAAAGAAGATACTCATTATTGATGAACGCCTGGAAAAGTTCAAGAAAGGACTACCAGATGACCTGGTCGTAACGAACATAAAATCCAATGCTGGTACGTGGACGGCCAAAGAGTGGAAAAACTGGGTTACCGTCTCTTCCGGATATTGTCTCCAAGGTCTCTTGGCAAAGAAACACCTGAAAACATGGCAGCGGTTCGTTATGGCCACTAGAATATTATGTCAGCCGTGCATAGCAGACCAGGAGATTGATATAGCACATAAACACTATCTCCAGTACTGCCAAGAGACCCAGGTACAATTTGGGAAGGAGGTGGTTACACCCAACATGCACCTTCATTGTCATCTGAAGGACTGTCTGTGTGAGTACGGGCCTGCGCCCAGTACATGGCTTTTCAGTTATGAAAGGTACAATGGTTTTGTAGGAGACCTCCAAACCTCCAAACGTCAAATTCACAAACAGTTTATGAAGAGATTTCTTCTCACAAAGACCGTTAATCATATGCGAAGTGAAATGCCGCCCGAGTACAAGAAGGAATTATTACCTCTCTGCCACAAGATACAGACCTCAATTCCCACCGTCATCGATACAATGCAAGTCCCGGAATCAGAGGTGGCAGAGTGCCAACACCTCTGGAGTAAGATGGACGGCTTTGAGACCAACGAGACAGGAAAGACAAAAGGGCTGGATGCAGACGATTACGCTCTCCTCCTACAAGCATACGGGAAAATGTACCCCACTGAACCCCAACTGCTTGAAACACACACATTCTCCGAAACATGTAGTACTTACGGCACAGTACAGTATGGACCAAATAGCTATGTCAGCACGATGTCCGGGTCGAAAGGTCAAGTTCTGTTGGTTCATGGCCAACTGGTACGTAGATGAAGGTGGCGAATGCGAAGAGCGACCCTGTGTTATCAGGTACTTCATGAGACATGCCATGACGTGTAATGTGACTGGCCTGAGGAGAGAACACTTCTTTGCCGTGGTGAAGTGGTTCAGTGAGGCTAGAGATCCAAACCCCTTCATTCCTCCGTTAACCATCTGGAGACACTCAAAGTATGAGGAACCCACTTGGGCGTGCTTCCTGCCAGTCATGCGAATCACTGGTCGCTTCGGAACTGTTAACGAGGACGAGAATATGGTTGTTTGTCCGATTTTGCGTTCTGTTTTTGTCTGAAGCATATACAATCGACTGATGTAAGTGTACAGTTGAATCACTTTCTCAACCACACATGAAACAGGCAAGCAGTTGGACTCATGAAGCATTATAATTAATAGTCTCGAAGTCCTTTGATAGATAAAAAAAAGCGTCATACATAAATTGCAGCCATTCTTCACCCCACCCGCTGACCTCCGCACGTACTATATGAACGGCGCTAAGTAGTCAGGCAGGGGTCTCCGCTATAGCCCCGACCTGCTACTTTTGTAGTGGCAAGGGAATCCTCTCACTCTGTCACATCTTAACCCATCTCAAATGCAAATATCACGCAGCTATCGATCTCAGCTATCGCAACCATGGAGTGTCCTCATAAGGTGTTTTTTTTGTGTGTGTTTTGTTTCTATCTGATATAATATTTTATATAACGGAACATTTCGTAGACATTAATAACTATTGGACAGTATCGGTCCCCTCCCATCCCTTACTTGTCGCTTCTAGTTTGCCACCTGTAGCTTTAGCCATACACCTTCTTCTGTAAACACACCTGCCCGCGCAGTCGTGGTTATAAGTTATGTAATAGATTCTTGCGCGAAAAGTTATGCAATAGGTTAGTTGGTTTATCTGACACCTGCACTAAAGTACTTTAGTGCAGGTGTCGGATAAACACTAGTGTTGTAAAGTTTATTGTACTTATATAAAGAGTAGTAAAGGCTTTGCAGGTACTAGGTATGAAGGGTCAGATATATAAACCAAATTTACATACTCAGATTTGGGAAAACTATAAAAAAAAAATTAAATATAAATTTTGATTTTATGATACCTAGTAAAGATTAGATTTATTCCCATATATAACAGCCTCATAACCCAGGGTAACGGCGACGTTAATTCAGTTAGGAGAATCGCAAATGACTTTATTCCAGACCCACAGGCCGAAAAAACCCAACAATACTGCTATGTAAACAGAACGCAATTTCTACAGATTAAAAATAATTTATTGCAGGGCAATCACAGGGACAATTCTAGCACCAACTATATATATTTCAACCCGTAAGAGGTTTGTCGCGCATCAAGAAAAAAAAGAAAAAAAACACGGCCGTCCGTTGTAGACCAGCTGCTAACCCTAGAGTACAATAAATCCACCATAGACCGTTAAAATGTTACATACATTAATAAACCCGTCAGGCAGAATATCTGCTAGGACTCGAGCTCCATGTGGTCCATTAGGCTTAAACAGTTTACAACTCGTAGAACATTCCCGTACGTGTATTATCGAGTACAAAAACAAATATACATACATTATATATATATATATATATATATATATCAACCACTACGCGGATTGTCGCGCATAAAAAAAAAAAAAAAAAAAAAACAAACACGGCTGTTAGTTGCAGACCAGCTGCTAACCCTAGAGCACACTAAATCCACGATAGACTGTTAAAATGTTATATACATTTATAAACCCGTCAGGCAGAATATCTGCTAGGACTCCATGTGGTCCATTAGGCTTAAACGGGTTAAACTCATAGAACATTCCAGTATTATCAAGTACAAAATCAAGTTGATACAAATCAGGCAACAAATAGATAATACCGACTCCAGTATATCAGTGAGTTAAAAGTACTAGTGTCTTATAAGTTGTGCGTTATCCAACTTCTGTCCTAGTGTTCAAGCCAATATATCTTCATATACCAACATTATCATTAGAAGATTCAATATAGACAATTGCAGGTTGCAGAAGGCTTTGACGGTGTACGTGGCCCTTAAGCTTGTTGGCTCGTGTAGAGGGGGTACGGTTTGAGTCCAGACATGGACACTTTAGCTAGTCTCTGGATGTGCAGCCACACTTTAATTGCTGTCAACGCATTTATTGCACGAAGGTAGTAATTAAACCCGTCAGACCATCAGACTGGTTAAGTCAGCCACAGGTCAGCCGCATCTTCAGGTCCACGTCCCAGGGACTGTCCAGTCAGGAATGAAGCTGTGTGTAGTGGCATGGCTGGGCACTAGAAGATGAGTGAGCTGGAAACGTGTGCCTCCGGAAAGCCGCAGCAGTCTGGTGGGGTGGAGGGCTGATACTACTGGAAATGGAATTAGTAATACAATTTAAGAAACATGAAGATGTGATACTATCGGCGCGGGTTACATGAACCAAAGCACAGTCTTACTGAAATTGTAGATGTCGTTCAAAAATGTCTAACAGGATTTGAAATGCTAAGCCCCGCCCACAGTTCATGCGCGCACAATTTTACTTATCTCATCGGAATCACAGTGGGCAGTTTTAACCTATAACCTGCCGGCTAGTGGCGCGACCAAGATTACATAATATTCTGTGCCTGATCGACCTTACTTTTTCACTAACTAGTAGTAACTGTTCTGACATATTACTGTCAAGTGAAAATGTAATCAAATGTATATTTGGATTAACCACATGTATGTGAATGTAAAAATTAAAGTTGAAGATTAGAAGTTTCCTACTTAGTTTTAAGTACTTCAATTCATTGCGGTCTAATTTTCAATGATGAGAATTCTATCCAAATTATTAATCAAAACCAGACCTATACCGATTAATTATTAACCAGTATAAATAAATTTTTATTAAAAAAACAAAAATTTAAACAGAACAAAACCGATCCAATAAAATACGAAGGAAGGAGATTTTTTTCCTGACAACTTTATTCATCTATATTTATATGTAAAAGACTTTGTTTCGAAATGCAAACACAATTACAGCAGCATTTAGGCTTCTTATTTCGTAAATTAAAGTTTACCATAACATTATGCCAGTGTTATATAGTCCAGTTTTTGAGCTCTCATCAACTGCCTCGTGATGGAGGCCGGGAACGCTCTGCACGCCAGGTGTCCAGACTAGTATTGAGAAGCGCGTCCATGTTCGTGTTGACTGGGGTTGTGTCTGAGACCAGCGTAAGGAGGCTTATTTGTACCCCTTGACTGCCGGGCGACCCCACCTGTACGACCTGGGTAAGGGGCTTCATCCAGTGACCAAAGACAACTGGCTTTGGGGCGCTAGTCACTTTCTCTGCGTTGGCTTCTCCGGATCCGGCAAAGGTTTCAAGACGTGAGCACTCTCAGCTGTAGAGAGATGGGCATGGGGCTTCCATCCAAAAGGTTTTGTTGGCGACTGTGGTGGTTTCCTCTTAACGACTCCAAAGTCGCACCTTTCCTCCGTTATGTTGGCGTCAAAGAGCGCGAAACACACCTTCAAAGTACCGTAATATTCCTATGTGTTGACTTCCCTAGGTCGCGCACCACCCCGTTCTTTAAAGTGTTCTCTTAACCTTCACCAGCCCTCTCGTTTCGTGCTCGTTTACAGAGTCCCTGAAGGCGCGCCTCATCTCCCCACCGACGGGGCTTCCCTTAGTCGAATGCTTGGTGATTTCCTTTTGTCTCTAAGGCACGTGCCCACCACGGTTGGCCGGTCGCCCATGGGTACAAATACCCAGTAAGAACTGGCATGATGTCACTCTCGTCACTACCAGCAAAGACAACATAACCACCCAGATCTAGCAACATGTTGCAGCAAGACCTTTTCGATTCGACCGCGGACCTTGGTTCGGCTATATACCGGGGGATAAAGACCGACCAGGACATGTGTTAAGGCACTAAGTGACAAAAGGGCACTAAATGACAAAATCTGAATTTTTGTCACTTAGTGCCACCCTTAAGGCACTAAGTGACAAAAACCTCAATTGGCACTAAGTGACAAAAACTTTAACCAACATTTTGTCATTAGTCTAATTTTGCTATCAAAGCTATGTTTAAAAAGATTTTCAAGACTATTTAAAGGGACGTTCTCGTCCGTATATAAGACCTACATAATTTGATTGGTTGTAACTCCCCTATATATTGGCACCAATTTTGTGACGTGACAGATAACGTTGGCGTATTATGTTCCAAAAGTGGAAAACACGTCACCGGCCGTCGCGTCGTTAGGCTTACGTCGGCGGATGCATCTCTAAAAGGTCATGGACGAGAACGTCCCTTTCATCCTGACTTGCATCCCTAGGAGTGTGTGAGAGCTGTTGGGAGTGTGTGATTATGAATTACATAGCATTTTACTTGAATGTGGTTCTAGCTTGTTTAACTCAGGTATAATGCTAATCAGAAACTCAAGTATAATGCTAATCAGAAAATGTTTAATAATAGCCTTATTCCTTTCAAACTAAACATTTTCTTGTCGAATGACACCTCCCAAAAAAGAATTTCAATATCAGAAAGCGCCCCATCTCAGTATTTTGCTGTAATTCACTGAAAACTATTGGTAACCATGGCAACAAAAGGAAACTTTTGGACCTACTGTTCAAGAAAGGGTCATTTATCAAGTTTTCTTGAGAACTGTTTTGAATTTCTAAATGTTCAAACTTAATCTAATTTTAGTTCTAAATATTTTTCAACATACCTGGTACTATAGAAATTATCATATATTTTGGTCTGCGTATACATGCATTTTAGTTTCATTTTGTATTAATCATTAACAGCTAAATTCAAATGCAAATTCAAACTCAGTGCACTGGTCTATACTGTTTATGAGGGTCTGAAAAAGACGCATCACACACCCACGTATCGGGAAAATCGCGATCGGAAACATTGGGGCTCTTTACTATGGTTATGTATGGAGGAAAACCAGTAATTTCGCTCTAACTTTTTAAATTGTGGTTCAATCTTCATGCAGAAAGAGAGAAAAAGTTTGGTATTGTTCCCAGGAATCCCAAACAAGTCTCGAAATTCTCAGAGAAAGCCTAGTTATTTTGCAGTCGTTGGGGAATCCCTGTTACACACTCTCCAGGCGGACCTTTCGCCACTGCAATTTAATGCGTTGTAGGAAGAATCTGCTTGGAGCTATCCCCCTCATTTCCCGTCGCTTTCCTCACTACGTGATGCGCGAATTGACGGGAATTCCCCCCAAATCCTCAGACCCGCATTTTCCGTATAGAGGCTAGATTTGCTGGCTTTTCCATCCTCTGTACTACCTCCCCCTGCTGTCCTCATATATGATCACTGATCAGGGGGAGGGAGTACCAGTAAGAGAACAGCTGGAAGTGGCAGACGACACTTCAGTAGTGGATATCTTATATTGTTATGAATCTCTGAGGGTTGTGGTGAGTATCTGAGGGCTGTGGTGTGTTTCTGAGGGCTGTGATGAATCTCTGGGGGTTTTAGTGTTAGTCTGAGGGCTGTGGTAAGTGCAGAAACTGTACAATTCGCGTTCGCCGTTGCTACGCGCGGCAGTTGCTACGCGCGGCCGCTGCTTAGCAACGGCCGCGCGTAGCAACCATGGGAATCTCCGACATTTCCTGCATCTAGGCGTGGTAGGGATGACATACCACTTGCAGCGATTATTGCAGAGATAAATAGCTCTTAAACAAGCCGAACATTGTGAAAATTGCTGGACTGCAAGTCCAATGAGAGTGTGGAGGGCTTCGAAGTTATTTCCGCAACCTCCGAGCACCGGACGTGAACTTCGACCCAGGTTGGGACACTCTCCAAGCACAGGCTTGGTCCTTTTCCCGCCCTGAGACGATGGGGAGTGTGGTGGGGGGGGGGGGGGGGGTTGAGTGTGTGAGGGTGGTGTTGAGTTAATGTGTGAAGGTGAGGATGAGTGTGTGAAGGAGGTGGTGAATGTGTGAGGGTGGTAGCATTATAGATCTACTTGAGGATGGTTCTAGCTTGTTTAACTCAAGTATAATGCTAATCAGAAAATGTTTAATAATAGCCTTAATCCATTCAAACCAAACATTTTCTTATCATGTGAGACCTCCTAAAAACGATTTTCAACATGAGAAAGCGCCCCATCTTAGTATTTTGCTGTAATTAGGCTTAAAAGATTGGTATCCATAGCAACTGTCAGTAACTTTTGCTGAAAACAAGTCAGCTGTTCCATGTGCTGGCACCCTCCGCCTGCTGTTGCCTGACAGGATCAGCTGTCAAAGGGAGTAAGTACAAATAAAGGAGCAGCTAGTCTCAGAGCAAAGCATCGCCAGGTTTGCAAGTTTTACTACAATATTTCTGGATTGCAGCGATTATTGTAGAGATGAGTTACTCTTAAATAAGCCTAATATTGTTTAATATGCTTCACAATGAATGCTGTATTCGTTATGCATATCTACAGAATTGTAGTCTCACTCGTCGTTGCTAAGGGCGGCCGGTGTTTAGCAACTGCCGGTTTTAGAAGTTTACAGTAAGTCTACACTGTAAAAAAAAACCCGTAAAATTTACGGTAAATTACTGGCAACTGCGCTGCCAGTAGAATACCGTAAAATTCACGGCTGACCGTAATTTCTACACGACCGTAGTTTGTACGGGTCAAGACCGTTTAATTTTTACTGTAATAAACCGTAGAAACTTACGGTTAACCTTTAATTTCACGGACTACAACCATCTTTATTCAATCATATTCTACTGTAGAATATACAGTTGAATATTCAGAAAATAAACAGAAGAAAATCCATCAATTCTTTATAATTATATGCCCACTATGAATATTCATATTTCAACATCATATAATTATATATCTAATCATTAGGGGCAGGGAAAGTGTGACGTCCCATCCACAATTTTTTCCATTGCTTGTACTGATGTATTTGTGAGATTCCTGAAATATAGGAGTAGATATCATTAGCACAAAAGTTATAATTAATCAGGTTTAGTATATGACTGGAATTAAAGGATGTCCTGAGATTAATGGTAAAAAACCATGATCAATCGTAGTTTTACTATACCAATTTCAGTCTATGGTTCAGTCTGGATTTTGACAAACATAGACCTATTATGATGGAAGATATTAAAGGAAGCACTTAAGACTTTTTAGCATTGGATCCTATGGGACGAATTTACTTTCATCTTTCATTAAATCATAATTTTTTTTATAAAATTCTAGGAATCATACATATACTCATGGATCATCTCCATGAGTATATTTGTTGATTCAATGAATATCAAAAGAGTTATGAGGGAAAATGAAAAAATTAGTATGGAACTGTGCAGTCCACATGCACAGATCAACTGACCCTAGGCCTGGAGACTCCGTGCGGGGTTTACGCCCCACGGCAAGGCTGGCCGCTTCCACTGGACCAGGTCCCGGCCCTCCTCAAGGCTGCCTCTAGCGTCCTCCAGGGCGGGCTGACCACCACTGTCAGTGCCGGAAAGATGCCGAGTTTCTTCCCATGCTTCCCCGGTAATCAGAGCGGCCTGCCCCATCCTCCAGGGCCGGCTGACCCCCACTGTCACTCCGGGAAGATGTTGGGTTTGTTCCCACGTTTCCTCCATCCTCAGGTACCCCATCTCGACTGGCACAGAAAGCTGGCCGTCTCCACTGCTCCAGGTCCCGGGAGGAGGAAGGGGTGACTGCCGGGCTGACCCCTCCACTGACCCCTTGACACCACGTGCGAGGGAGACAAAGGAAATATAAAGCATGGCATTATACAACTTTATAAGCATCTGTTACCGTATAGTAGTAATGTGTAGGTAATCAGGAATGATTGATCTATACATACATGTCTTCATGGCATCCTTCTCTGTAAAGGGTTAAGGCCTGCTCCACTTCCACTGACTGAACCTTGAGACTCCGTGCGTAGTTTTTTGCAGCACGGGAGGCTGGCCGTCTCCACTGCTCCAGGTCCCGGGAGGAGGAAGGGGTGACTGCCGGGCTGACCCCTCCACTGACCCCTTGACACCACGTGCGAGGGAGACAAAGGAAATATAAAGTATTGCAGTATACAACATTAAAAGCATATATTACAGTATGATGACAGCGTGTAGGTGATCAGGAATGAGTCGTACATACATACCTGTCTTTGAAGATAAATCTGTCGTGTGTTTAATAGGGGAAACTTAGAGATTTCTCTCTGTAGCACAGCACCGTCCTTCCTCCTCCAGGGTGGCATGGCGTCTTCTGTGTGTAAGTAGGTCAGCACTGGCCTTGTGATGGTGGTGAATTTCTCTCTTATGGTTACTATCTTCGTTGAGACTTCATACCTTAATAATATATTACCTGTAGGTAACATGTAAGAATTCCTCCCCCATATACAACGTTGTTTGTTTCCTTTTTAAACATATATTTACAGTACTTGACCGTAAACAAAGTTTACGGTTTTACCTACTGATATATACCGTATAGTGCATGTGTTATACTGTTTTTTACCGTAAAATGAAAAACGGTAAAATACCATCATGAATAACGGTAGTATACCGTTTATTTTACGGTTATTTTTTACAGTGATATACACAGCCTCCACACACGACCTACGGCCTCCAAACACTGCAATGTTGTAGAGATAAATGGCTCTTAAAAAAAGCCTAACATTGTGAGAATTGCTGCACTGGAAGTGCTGTAATCCCCATAATCATCTTCTGATTTGAAATCACGGTCGCCGTTGCTAGGGGCGGCCGGTGCTTAGCAACGGCCGTCGCACTTAACAACGGCCGCCCCTAATCGAGTCTGGAGGCTTTGGGTCGGGTCTGGAGGCCCTGGATTGAGTCTGGAGGATGTGGGTCAAGTCTGGGGGCCATGGGTCAAGTCTGGAGGCACTTGGTCAAGTCTTGAGGCTGTTGGTCGAGTCTGGAGGCCATAGGTCGAGTCAGACAACTTCATTATCCACACAGAAGGGCCCTCCCGGTACTGCTGCTTTCATATACATGTTCAGGGCGCCGCCGGATAACATCTCCCGCCTCTTGGGCAGGGGCCGTGGGTAGTGTGTTGGAACCCGGGCAGGGCTGCCACACGCTGGTGGACAGATAATGCTACTTCTGGAGCCAGCCTACGGAAAGTGCTAACCACGGCCCAGATACTGCATACCTCCGAGCCTCCCGCAATATTACGACATAAACAAAGTGTTCTTTTTCATAAAATGAAAATATCACTAGATATTGACCTAACCACGGAATGTATCATAAGTTATTACCACAATTTAGCACATTCAGTTTATTTTCATTATGAACCTTCACTGAGGAAAGTGTGGGTTTTGTAAGTATTTTTTCGGACCCATCTTTTCCCCCATTTAAATATTTTGTCCCACACTTTCTCATGTAAGTACATGCATTTTCCTAAATAACATGATGCAAATGTAAGGCCTACACCCAGAAATATTCTGTGGGCAAGCTAGATGTCAAGATTTTTTAGTATTGTAAAAGATAACAGTGAATTTATGTATCCGGCATTTCGAAAAACGCCTCCAAGGTTAGCATTATCGGGGCCGAGGTATGCACTTTCTGTGAGTAGGCTCCGGAATATGCATTATCTGTCCACCAGCGTGTGCCAACCGTCCCGGATTTCCCAGCAGTGTGGACAGTCCCGGATTTTGACCCCTGTCCTGGACGTCCCGGGGGAAGACATAGATGTCCCGGAAAATAGGGAATTCAAACTTATAATTTACTTATGAATGATAATGATACGACCTTATGCTATTCACCCAACGATATAGGATTATTTTCACCAGAGGCAGAGGGTCCAGGAAATGCAACAATTTTTAATCAAATGTTTAAGATTTTCTAATATGTTTTTAAATTAGAATTCCAGTTTTCGTGCATGCTATTTTTTCTCTGTGAATTTTTTTTAAAATTTTCCTGGGCGTCATCCCCATCCCTCTCCCACTAGAATCTATATACAGGGATGTAATTTTTCTGTCTTTTGTCGGATTTCCGATTTTTTTCTCTCCAGCATCCCCAAAAGTCAGTTTCAAAATTTGATGTTTAGAACACATTTCACAACATTTAAGGATACATTAAGATTTACTGTTTTACTGCTATTTCCTACCTTTTTCCTGGCCCCAACGTACATCTCTATAATATAAATTTAACCCCAAAATCTGCCCCCTCCTCCAGATTTGTAAGGTGTCCCGGATTTTACCCATTACAGGTTGGCAGGCCTGGGAACCATGGGCCGTGTGTGGGTGCCATGGGCAATGTATGGGAGCCTCGGGCAGTGTGTGGGGGCTCTGGGCAGTTTGGGGCAGTGTGTGGGGGTCGTGCTTACTGTGTGGGCATGATCTGATCATGATTGGTGTGTGGGCCCCTGGGGAGCATATATTTATTTCTCCATTTTCACAGTTTTTAAGTTTCATTTATAAACCATTATCATAGTAAGCTTGGTTTCAATTTGATAGAATATGGGCTATGGACAATTTAGCATTACACGAATTTGTTTAATAAAAGGACAAATTAATTCAAATTTATCATAATCTTATCAAACGATTCAAATTTACATTACATATCATTATACTTGAGTGTGGTTCTAGCTTGTTTAACTCAAGTATAATGCTAATCAGAAAATGTTTAATAATAGCCTCTATCCATTCAAACTAAACATTTTCTTATCAATTGAGACCCCCTGAAAAAGAATTTCAACATGAGAAAGCGCCCCATCTCAGTATTTTGCTGTAATTAGGCTTAAAAGATTGGTAACCATAGCAACTGTCAGTAACTTTTGCTGAAAACAAGTCAGCTGTTCCATCTACTGGCACCCTCCCCCTGCTGTTGTCTGACAGGATCTGATGTTACAGGGAGTAAGTCCAAGTGAGGGAGCAGCTAGTCTCAAAGCAAAGTAGCGGCCGTGTTTGTGGCCATAGATCCCTTCTAACATGGTTCTAATGCAAATATTCGAAAAGCTCTTTAAATTCTGATAAGTTTGAAAAAGAATTTGGCAAAATCGGTGCAGTAGAGGCTGAGAAAAGAAACTGTTTGCAGTTTCTGAATTTGCAGCTAGATCGCCGTTGCTACGCGCGGCCGTTGCTAAGCAACGGCCGCGCGTAGCAACGGCGACCGAAACTTCAACTCAGAATAAATTTGTGATGATTGCATTGAGGTGTCAGAGTATTAGGACACTTGCCAGGACACTTGTGGGCATCTGTTCACTTTAGGGAGTGTGTGGAGGTCGTGGGGAGTGTAAAGGGGTCATAGGGAGTGTGTAGAAGTTGTGGGGAGTGTCACAAGGAATCACGTGACTCTCTGACAACACTCTCCAACCAGAGCTTTGCTCCTTTTCCCGCCCTGAGGTGTCAGGGAGTGGGTGCAAGTAGTAGGTGGTGTGTGGTGGGGCAGACGGGCCCAAGGTTTTAATAATTTCTAGACTACAAGTACTGCAATCGTCATAAACATCTTGTGTCACGATCGCCGTTGCTACGCGCGGCCGTTGCTTAGCAACCGGCGGCCTTAGCAACCGGCAAAACCTCTCCATCACTCTCCAAGCAGAATCACTCTCCAAGCAGACTTTTGGTCGTTTTCCCGCCCTGGTAGTGTGTAGAGGCAGTGGGGAGGGCGTGGAGGGCGTGGGGTGTGTATGGAGGGCGTGGGGAGTGTGTCAAGGGTGTGGGGAGTGTGTGGGGGACGTGGGGAGTGTGTGGAGGGCATGGGGAGTGTGTGGAGGGTGTGGGGAGTGTAAGGAGGGCGTGGGGAGTGTAAGGAGGGCGTGGGGAGTGTAAGGAGGGCGTGGGGAGTGTATGATAATGATAGATGGAGGGCGTGGGGAGCCGTGGAAAGTGTGTTGAGCAATTTGTTTAATAAAAGGATAATTTTGCTCAAAATTATTACGGTATTTACGGAGAAAAATACAAATTATACAAATTACATTTTAATTAGTATTATACTTGGATGTGGTTCTAGCTTGTGTTGTAAACAATAATGATAATTTGTTTAATAAAAGGCTAAAGTCATTCAAATTTATCATGGTTTTATCAAACAATGCAAATGAGATTGCATAGCATTATACTTGAGTGTGGTTCTAGCTTGTGCAAGAATAATGCTAATCAGAATTTGTTTAATAACGGGAAGAATTTATTCAAACGTATCAAGGTTTTATTAAATGAGACCAAAGAAAATATTAATTACATCACACATTATACTTGAGTGTGGTTCTAGCTTGTGCAAAGAATAATGCTAATCAGATTTTGTTTAATAATGAGTTGAATTCACTCGAGCTTATTATGGTTTTATTAAATGAGACAAAAGATATATAAATCACATAGCATTATACTTGAGCGTGGTTCTAGCTTGTGTAAAGAAAAATGATAATGATAATTTGTTTAATAAATGGATAAAGTCAAATTTATCATGGCTTTATCAAACAATACAAATACGATTGCATAGCATTATACTTGAGTGTGGTTCTAGCTTGTGCAAGAATAATGCTAATCAGAATTTGTTTAATAATGGGATGAATTTACTCAAACTTATCATGGCTTTATTACATGAGACAGAATAGACTCCATAGCATTATACTTGAGTGTGGTTCTAGCTTGTTTAACTCAAGTATAATGCTAATCAGAAAATGTTTAATAATAGCCTTAATCCTTTCAAACTAAACATTTTCTTATCAAATGAGGCCTCCTAAAAAAGATTTTCAACATGAGAAAGCGCCCCATCGCAGTATTTTGCGGTAATTCACTCAAAACTTTTGGTAACCATGGCAACAAAAGGTAACTTTTGGACCTATAGACTTACTCTTCAAGGAAGGGTCATTTATAAAGTTTTCTTAAAAGTTGTTTTGAATTCCTGAGTGTCTAAGCTCAATCCAATTTTAATTCTGAATAATATTCAACATACTATAGAATTAATCACACATTTTAGTGTTCATAATAATGCATATTTGTTGCATTTTGTATGAAATGATTGAAAGATAAACTCAAACTAACCCCTATTCAGTACACAGGTCTATAGAGTAAAGATTCCTGGCTGACCCACCTGCTGTCCTGCCTCCCCCTGCTGTTCCCATATTACATGAATGAAGGGAGGGAGGGAGTACCACTCAGAGAACAGCCAAAAGAGCATAAGGCATTTGATGAATAGTTTCTTTCAAACCTGTCAGTAAATAAAGTAAAGGTACACCTGACACTTGCAGCGAGTATTATAGATATGAATGGCTATTCAACAAGCCCAAGATTGTAAAATTTGCTTCACTAAAAGTAGTGAAATCGTCATAAACCTCTTCTGAGTTGAAGTAACTTTCGCCGTTGCTATGCGCGGCCGTTGCTTAGCAACGGCCGTGCATAGCAACGTCAGCATAGCAACATCAGCTTGGAGAGTGATGCTGTAGCTGGTACCCCATGGGACGGTTAGTGCACCACTGATAGAATGCTGGTAATCAGTGCAACTGCAACAGGATGTGACAAAGTGCCACTTTTCATCTGGAGCAGATGACAAACCAAATCTTGGATCAACTCAGGTACTCAGGTCTAAAATCCTTAAAAATGGGTCTTTCGGATCCAGGAAAAAAGCCACTACATCAGATTAGTCAGTTCTATACACAGAAATGCTCGGATTTGATCTGTAACGTAAAGATACTTTGCGAAAACGGCCGTCGCACGTTCCGCGTTTCGTCTGCAAGTTAGGTACTAACTAGCCCAATGATTGACTCTCTACTCCTTATGTCGTGTGTACACTGCTTTGCCATGAGAGGAGGTTCCCCAGAGCTAGGTACTAACTAACTCTGTCCTTGATCATCTCTTCAAATTCTCCCTACCACGGATAGCCAGTTTTGTAAGTTCTGCCTGCAGGTAAGACCAAAACAGGGTGCATGCTGGGTAATATGTCGACAAAATTCCTGGCTTTAGTACACACATTTTCATAAATTGTATCATCATTTGTAAAATAACATTGTGAAAAACCATCCATCATTATTTTTTAAAATTAGTATCCATGTACATTAATATTTCCTGAGTTGTTTGCAAATTCATTCATTGCAGATGGATTTATAGAAATTATTTGCAGTTTTTCTATAGGTTTCTCATGGATTTTGTTGTCAAAATTAGCCTGCAGGTCCTTAAAATAACTGTAAATCAGCTACCCGTGGTGGGGAGAATTAGATGAAGTTCTTCCTACCCATTTTACACATTTTTATCAACGCATTTTTTCTATAGAGGTCTTACAAAATATAAAGCTATCTTATATGAAAGGGGACGTAGTGGTGGACCATTCTAGTAATTTTTATGAAAAACAAATTTGAAAATTGTGCATTTCAGAGTCAAAATTGTGCTTTTACTGTGCAGTTAATTGTGAAAGTGGCAGCATGCTTAAAAACCTGATATTTTATGAATTAATTAATATTATAGGGTGGTGCTTCTAAAAAGTGCATATTTTAACTTTTTGAAGTCTTTTTTCTTTCATTGAAAAAAAAAAGATATTGGCAAGCTGCCATTCAGGTAAAAAGACCCGGGCAGACTATGATTCATCCCCCCAAAAATTAATTTAATAAGTGCATAAGATATCAAAATAATGAAGGAATTTAGTTGTCTTTTTACAAAATAATATCTTTTTATCGTTTTTTGGGGAAGAATAATATTCAGATTTTGTGAACCTAACTAAAAAATATCTATAATTTCTTTTTTTTTAAATTATTTTTTGGTTTTATTTTGATGAATTTTAATGAAACATCCGAGACTTATAAATGTAAGGTAAAGGAATACTATGAAAAAAAGTAAATTCATTGTTCTAGCTCTAAGATAAACTTCGTACAACATATATCTATTGAGACTGAAAATTTCTTAAAATTCCATTCAGAACTTAATTTTCCATTTTATTTTGAAGATTTTCTATCAATTTTTCTATTTTTCTCCATCTCGGATGTTTCACTGTTTTGAAAAGACAGTTTATTATACTTTTCCGGAATTGGTAAATAGGCATACAGTGAAAGAGCAGACTATACAGATACAGATTCCGTATCAGTAGACTCTACTGATACGGAAAAGTAGTCCGCCCTACTTTTCGGACCAATCAGAATCGTCTGTGTCTTACTTTAGGCCCCGCCCCTCCTGTCACTCATGGCCCTACGCAGGCCTGGCAAGTGTCACAAATTTCCCGGGGCAGTCCCCAATTTTCGACCCTTTTGAGTTAAAAAATTGCATTAATATTGTCTCAGAATTCACTAAAATGCATAAAAAAATTCTGGGGGCAGGGGTGTCTCGAATTTTGGAGCTTACAGGTTGGCAGGCCTGACTTGACTACAACCCACGTGATTGTCAAGACCTGCCTTTGATCCACGTTGTTTTCCACATACTTCTCCACGTATTGGGCCCCTTTTCTACGTAGTTTTCCAGTATTTTGAAACAATTCTGGCAGACGGAAGAGGGGATCCAGGCCGGGGATCCAGGCTGGCAAGCACTGCGGGCGCCCAAGTTGGCGAGTGGAGCATGGATATCAAAACAAACCCACCTCAGGTCGGGCGCACGGCCGGGAGAGTGCCATCAACGGCCCAGTTGTGACCCAGCTTAAGCCACGCCCACCCTCACTACAAATCACGACGGCTGCTCCGCCGCGCAAATAATTCCAAATGAAACAGCCTGTTCGATTAGATTTATGCTTGAAATAAGCACACATCTTCTAGTATATAATCATTTAAACATCACAATTCCGTGAAAGTATAATAAATACAAAACCGTACTCGTATGTGAATACAGAGTGACAGATTTGACTCGGCGGAATAATATCAGGCCTCGTCCTGCGGACTCGTCCTGATATGATTCCCGCCTCGACGAATCTGTCACTCTGTATTCACATACTCGTACAGTTTTGTTTATTTAGGCCACAAAAATTAAGAAAATGAAAGAATTACATATTGTACATCGTCATGTAGTGTTGAATAGCCGTAGGGCTTAGTTGGAAGAGTAATTTCTAAAATAATCTAATATATTTTAGTTTTACAGTTATTATATGAAAATGTGAGCGTCCAAGATATCTCAGACGTTTCATGAACGTTTTGCAACCACTTTTTTGACGTCTTCAGCATTGAAATTACCATTGAGAATCTTTAAAATGCTGTAAAATGTTAAAAATCGGTCTGTTTTCAAGGAATAAAAAGTCCTGAAATCCTCTCTTCTATATCTTTCTAAATACGTTTTTGAAAACAATCTGCGATAAAGATGACATTTTTCAACTTAAGTAGAGCAAATATGCACTTTGAAAAAAACCCCACCTTATACCTTTAATTTTTTTTAAAGAGACAGACATGATACTCCAGACCATTTGGATATTAGTTTTAACTGATATGCAATCATTTACAACGTGGTCACTATATTTTTTACATCATTTGTTCAAGTAGAGATATTTATAACTGCATTTTATAAATCAATGGAGCAATCAACGGCTATTTCATAGGGGGGATATCAAAAGCAAAATTTAATGTTTTTCCGATGCTCAATGGTTGATATTTTTAATCCATTGCATCTTTTATTCATTTTACACCTAAAATATTGCCTAATGCGTGAAAACTGGCTAAAAACTGCACGAAAATAGGCTACAATTTGCAAAAATTGGCAACACAACCTCTCAAAGTAAATGAACATACTAACCCCCTGAAAAAATTAAAATGCATTTTTTTCCCTAAAAATACGTCCACGGCCTTTATTTCACTAAACTAGAATAACAAAAAGTGAGATCACATCCTTAGTACATGAAAAACGGCACATCTACTCTAAATGATATATTTATACTTGACTAAGATGCCCTATTGACCAGTCTATTATATACAATCATACTTAAAATACACACACCAGATTAGGATAATTCAGATAATTTTTAAATGTATTAATATTTTCAGATTTTTGTACATCTTCCACAGCTCATTCCATAGGCGTAACCCCCTCAACATTTGCAGCTTTCCTCCCTATTTTATACATTTATGAATTCAATGTTCAAAGTTAGAAAATATTGAAAAGTTCCACTCTGGGAACCTCGCCACCTCCTTTTTAGGTTTAACTTATTGAAATTATAAGCAAAAGTTCCCGTTGTGGATTCTCTCCACCCCCCCCCCACACTGCAGACCCTGGTCAGTCTGTGTAGGCACTCCCATAAGCTGCGCAAAAATTCTGTCACTTCACGGCCATAGAGAGGTGTCACCCACACTTTTAGAAGCTGTGAAATTTGCTCTGCTTTAAATAGCCTAGTTTTACAACATGTATGTGTCAGAAAAAAACATGAAACTTTCAGCTTATGTTCTGCATGACTGACTCTTTCTTATGGTGTTTGCTATGTAGCCACAGGTTAAATATAGAGTAGAGGAGCCGGTTTTGACGCATTAAGGATGTGAAATTGAAGAATAATGTTATAATTAAGGGGAAAATTAAACACATTTCTTTTTTTTTTACCTCTATATAACGGACTAACATTCCTTAAGATAATCATTAAAGAAATATCAAATTTGAAAATATTTTAGTCATATTTTACTGTATAATATTGAAAAGTTTATTTTTCAGTTTTGTCTCACCTGGAGCCCATTTTGACGCACCTGGTCACTAGTTCTGACGCACCAGAACATATTTTCTACCTATTTGTCATTCTTTAGTCACAAAATACAAAAAAACTAACAAAACATTGATTAAACGTCTCTATCAGTCTCTGCTTTCATCTATATAAGAATATTTGTTGTTGGGCTTAGCATAAATCTTTAAAGCCGTATTCCACATGCCGAAAGTGAGTGCTGCCAATTCTAAGCATCTCCATAGTAACGTTCCATATCTGGATCATCTATTTTCGACATAATTTCGGTGGCCGAAAGTCCATAATGGGCGGCCAAAATTTTGTTATCGGCGGCCGAAGTTGCGTTATTGGTGGCCAGTCCAAAATCGGCTGGAAATGTTTAACAACATGTTCGTAAATTTTATCGGCAATACCATTGATTATGTATCGTCAATGCCGAAATTTTATCGGTTGCAAATCGGTACCTCATTTTCGGTATGTGGAATACTGCCTTTATTGAAAGAATACCGCTGCATCATGTATGGCCAAACCATAGATATCACGTGATAGCCAATCAATATGCATATTTAGGGTTATCAGCTGTCTGTGTACCAGTTTAGTACACTGATGCCCAGACTTTTGAATTCGATCCCCCAAATTTTCTAATAATTCTCCCTTGTCCCACGGGAGGTGTAGGGGTAGAAGCCGTGACATATGGGGAGCCAGTCCCGGTCTCAAAATGGCCTGGGTTTAGTAAAAAATAAAATTGTCTATATCATATATAAACTCTATTTCCAGTTGCCAAACTATTTTATCAGTAAATTCCACTTTCATGTTAATATCTTAAACCATTCTGGAACTATAGAACTTTAAACCTTTGGCACCAGCCCTCCAAGGCAAGTCGTGTGGTCACAGAGTATGTTTTATACTGAAATAACAATTTAATTTTTTTATGGTAGTGCCTACTCTGTGGATCCTTCTTTCACGGCAAGCAGTGTACGAAGTTAAAGATCATGTTGGTGCTTCTAAAAATGTTTTTAAATAGACCCTCATTGGTGGTCTAAGAATGTTATCAAGTATTCTATTATCAGTCTAGGGATAGCTTTTCTACTCTCATACGAGGTTAGGAGTAGAGGGCCGATCATTCGGCTAGGTACTAACTAACCTGCCGCGCAAGCTCCTCCCCTGTTCAGGGCTTGCCTGTAGCATTGATCCGATCGTGTACTGGCCCAAACAATGAGGTGGGGCACTGATGGGCAAGTAATTTTTGGACATTAAATCATCTGGTTGCCCACCAGGCAACTATACCCCAGTTTCTAGTTGCCTAACACTATTTTCTGGTAATCTCGGGCATCTGGACATCCTACTTGTCAAGCCCTGGAAATATCTTACATAATTTTCACCATCAGTTCAACTCAGAAATAGGTTACCAAATTTAACCCCTGAAACTTATGTTTCTCATTTCCCCCAAAGCTGATAGTTGCTGGGATCTGCACAGAGCCATTTTGCCCGAGGCATCCACTGTTATTACCTTCCCAGAGACCATCAAATACCCTTCGTCTTGCTATGAAAAAGCGAGTTACATATTGCCAGAGAACTTCTACCATCCAATTTTTGAGAGGCAAGTCAAAATACTGACCTCACCAAATAGAGTACTATCAAATGATCAAAATACCTAGATATAATTATTTCTCCATATCTTTGTTCTATTCTGGTAAATTTGTGCATCAGTATACTTACCGACCAATGCTACAGCAAAACTACAGAAATGTGGTTTGAAACAAATGTCTGAAAGTCCCAATATTGGTTGTTGAAATCAATTTACATAATAGGTTAGAGTCATTCTATCAAAAAAAATTATTCAGAAAATGTATGAGAATAATCTAAATGTATGAGAATAATCTCTTTAACAAAATTAATTGGTTAAGCTCCTGATCTGGTCAAGTAATCTTCTTTATCAGGGAAGTGTATCCTCATTGTTTTTTCCAGTTATTTTGAAAAACGGACACAGCACATGCTTGCCTAGGGTAACCTTTTGAAGATTCATACGTACAAGTATGAAATCGTAGGCAACTGTCTAAAATGGGAAATAGTTACTGGCCTAAGTTGTTCTTTGTTTTTCAGATGGTGCCTTCACTGAAGGATTTATGCGCGACCGCTTTTCTAGATCATAGCCTCATTGCGGGTTCCACCATTCAGCACTTGATATCTCTACCTGATCATTCATTCTACAAAGAAAAGCTTTCTGCTGTATTTGTCAAAATTGAAGATTCAACTGAAGTATCTGTTCCTGGAGATGTTGGCCAAGTCTCGCTCACAGCATTTGGCATAGGGTACTACTTCAGGCCTTCTTCTGATGTAATATTTATCTACCAAGGTGCTGATTTCAGCCAGTGTGAACGATCTATTACTATCCCAAAACCTGCAGAAGATTTCCTCTTTGAGATTGAAATCTATTTTGACTCTTCAGTTGTGACATTTGAACTCTTGAAACAGATCTACCAGTTTCTACATAATGAGGAGTTGCCCCTGTCAAGTAGAATGGTTACATCCTATTATCTTGGCAACAAACATTTCAGAAAAATCAGAAAGTTAAACTCAGACCACATTCAATGTATTGAAGCAGAGGTATCACTGGAAAAATACCTACATGAGGTTCTTCATGCTGATGATTAAGAAACAATGTCTGGGGCGGCAACAACTACATGGACTGAGCAAATGCTTCAGGACTTGAGACATTGCAGAGATCGATCTAAAGTGAGACAAGCAGCCTTGAGTGACTTGGGAATAAAGGAATCTTACCAAAGCCTTCTTTTAGAAGAATGGGTCCACCTTTATCCAGGCAGTAAATTAGATGGAAATAATCTAGCTTCAAGATTATATGTATTAGAACATACTCCAAAGAAAAAGAGAAGACGGAAAAGGAAACCAAAGAATGATAATTCTAAATGTGCAGAGTCAGAACATACTGAAGAGTCATTAGAAAGTCATGAGGAAACACAAATTCCTAGATCTCCTGAACACCACCCAGATGAAACCCCACATCAATATGATGACAATGAAAATATTGACCAAGAAGAAATGGGAAGGGCTTTTCGGGCCTATAAACATGGGCACTTCTTAAACCACAAGAGACTGTTTACAGCAATATGCTATAATTGTGGTAAACTGCTTTATGGTTCTTTCTCAGAAGGACACATCTTCAAGTATTTTGGAGGACAAGGATTTGTAGCACCTGTGGTGCAAAACCTTAAAGATTATGAACTTCCTCTCTCATTTTCAAAAGGGCAAGTTTTTTATTCCTGCCATATTTGTCAGAAAGGACCAGTACATCTCTATTCCTGCAGTGATCCTAACACAGGGGATTACTTAGTCCCTGAACCTTTGAAAAATCTGAGAAATGATTATGAGCGTGGACAGGTTTCTCTAGCAGGACTTTTTTCTTCTACTTTGAAAAAAGCAAATGTCTTCAAACGTTCTTGGACACATAAGGTAGGGAAAGTCAACATATTGTCAAAGTTACCGAAGCATTATCATGGCATGTATGGATTTCTTGTCAAGAAACCTGACAAAACTGAAAAACACTCTTCTGAAGGAAGAATAAGAAGTGCTCTCAGTCACCTTCGGCAATGTAATCATCTCTATAGAACGTTTGCAGCAAACTATGAAACCATGTACCGATACCAGACGGAAAACGTTGCAGCTACTGCGAATGATCTTATGGATGCTAAAAACAAGCCTGTGGAAAAGCACCTGGATGCTGAAAATTGCGGGCTTGCTGTGCCATTAGATGATCAAGAAAACCTACCTCCTTTGACTGCTGAATCCGATCAGGCTGGTGTGCAGCATCCAAAAAATGCTGGGACACCTGTGGAGAAGATTTCCTATCTTGACAAAGATCTAGAAGCAAAAGCATGGCCCTGTCTATTCCCTTTTGGAATTGGTATTTGGTACATTCATTCCCATCTCACTATGATGGCATATGTGAAACATAGGCTTCTGAATGTGGATCCTAGATGGCGGAAAGACAGCCAATGGCCATTCTTTTGGCTTGACCGAATGTTCAAAACAAGACTGTTTTACCATGCTCGAGCCAGAAAAGCAACAGTGACTGACAGTTCAAAAGAAACTGTCACTGTTGGGGACATTCTAGAAGAGGAGAAGAAATCAAACTATCAGCAATATGGTACCCAGGTTCCTAACACCATCATTGGCAGTAAGTCTTACTGGTCTTCTAAGTTATTAGAAGTTCTTGCCATGAGTGCTGAATTAGGCAAGCCTACATTCTTCATAACTCTAACTCAAAACGATGGTTGGAATGAACTGCAAACAATAGTGAAGTCTGGATATGATGAGCCTCTCAGAAAAACTGTCCAAGAACTCCTGAATGATCGGCCAGAACCATGCATTGACTACCCAACAGAAACTGTCATCGCATTCATGGAACGCTTGAAGGACTTTAGAAAGAATGTTCTCCAAAAAAAGGATGGACCTTTAGGTCATGTGAAAGACTACTGGATACGAAAGGAACTTCAAAACAGAGGAGCACTACATGTGCACATGGTGGTTTGGTGTGATCCCCTGACTGTGCCAGCAGATGCAGTGAGAGCTGAACTTCCAAGGGTAAACATTGAAAATGAGACTGTCAAATCAATGCAAGAAGTTGTACAGAAATTCCAAGTCCACAACTGTAGGCCAGAAAGATGTTTCTCACAATGCAAGGGAAGTAGTACACCTGTGTGCAAATATGGATTTCCCTTTAAAATACAAGAAGAAGAATGCCTTGATGAATCTGGTGTGCGTTTCCTCTACAAAAGAAGTTGTCAAGAGGACCTGAGCATAGTTCCATACAACTTGCCAATTCTGTTGACATGGTTTGGTCACATGAACATCCAGCGTGTGACATCTGGAGGATGGGAAGTCTACCTTGCAAAATATGTCAGCAAAGCTGAACCATCATTTGATTTGAAGCTGCCTCCAACAACCACCGATGTGGAGCGTTTCTTGAGAACGAGGATAGTTGGCCGACTTGAAGTGGAGACAATTCTGCTGAAGTATGATT
This sequence comes from Lepidonotus clava, assembly GCA_936440205.1. Lineage (NCBI taxonomy): Eukaryota > Metazoa > Annelida > Polychaeta > Phyllodocida > Polynoidae > Lepidonotus > Lepidonotus clava. Next base: position 27,537 of record CAKZFK010000062.1, on the reverse strand, counting down.
TGTGCCGTGCCTCACGAGATGTTGCCTTTCTCCCTACTGAGGTTAACCCAGGCTATAAGTTCATAAAGAGGAAAGTGCACCTACCCAAAGATCCACAATCACCTGACATCTTCTATGATACAGTCATAGACAAGTACCTCGACAGACCACAGCAGTTGGAAAATCTTAGTTATCCAGATTACATTCGCCAGTACAGAGTTGGTGCCAAACAAAAGACAGCCAATCAAAAATCAGAATCTGAAATTTCTGACAGAGATGAAGGGGACTCACAAAATATGGCCACGCAAATGAAGGCAAATGTTTTGCTTGACAAAAAGAACCGAAAAGTGACCAAGCGGAAAGATGGAAGACATGCTGTACCAAGATGGAGGTTTCTCCTTCCAAACGGTAAAGACCAAGAAAAGTACTATGAACAGGTACTCCTTCTCAATGTTCCATTCACAAGGGAAAGCATATCAGATATCATATCAGACGAGAACATCACGAGAACATTCATGGAAGAATGTGTGATACGTGGACTGTTCGACAAAGAAAGTGATGCGGTGAACACCCTTCAAATGGCTGCTTCGAGAGGATTTGACATACGAGTGATCCGTGATATTGCCAAGAAAATGGTTGATTCAAACTGGATATCAAGCGAAAAGTCAGAATCTATTCTTGGGCAAATTGTTGAGAATCGACCACCTGTAGATGATGAAGTCCAGGAAGTCCTTGACTTGGAAAACTTTGGAGAAGCCACAGACACTGGAGACCTGGTAAGGCCCATCCAGCCTGTAGACCTTGATGAGATGAAAACCAGTCTCAATGGTGATCAGAGACGTGCTCTAGATTGGATGATGAATACCATCTCCAGTGGCAAACAGCTCAATGTGTCTATCATAGGAGCAGCAGGTACAGGAAAGTCCTATCTGTTAAAAACCTTTGTTGAAATGGCCAAAATAGAAAGTGGGCTTGTGGTGCAAACTATGGCTACAACAGGCGTTGCTGCATATCTGATCGGAGGATGTACTGTTCATCACTTTTTCCGTCTCAACATTGACTGCAAAACCTACCTAGAAAAAGGCACAGCTGAATATAAACTGGTTCAAGACTGTGACATGTTTGTCATAGATGAATTCTCTCTCCTGGAACGTGATGTCTTTTTGACACTTGACAAAATCCTCAGAGAACTTGCATTTGGAGGGAATCGCTTCAAGCCATTTGGAGGCAAGCATATTGTGTTGCTTGGTGACCCAGCTCAACTGCCAGCCATCAACGTTGACATCTACGGCACATATACATGGCAAGGGTTTGATGTCATCCTCCTGGAGGAAGTGATGAGGCAAAAGAATGAAGAATTTCTGTCTGTTCTACAGAAGGTTAGACTTGGGGAATGTGATGATCAAGTCATGAATGTGTTGAAGGACAGAAAAACGATGGAGTTTCCCACAAATCCTGATGACATTCCATGCAATGCGGCAATCATTGTCTCTCTGCGGAAGGAGAGGGATGCAATCAATGAACAAATTCTAGCAAATCTCGAGGGTGAAGAAACCGTTTACAAAGCTGAAGACACAGATGGACTGGGAAATCCTATTTCTTCTAATGAAGAGGTCAAAGTGCGTACATTCCACAGAGAAAGGTTTCCAGATGAGCTTCGTTTAAAGGTAGGAGCACGTGTAGTTCTTCTCAAGAATCTTGATGTGGAAAATGGTTGGGTCAATGGAACCTTGGGCATTATCACAACTCTGGCTGCAGATTATATCATTATTCAAAACATGGCTTCAGGGAAGTTTGTAGTAGTGCGACGAGTTAAACAAAACCTTCAGTTCAAGCATGCCACCAGTCTCATCATTCGCCGTCAGTTCCCCCTTTGCCTTGGATGGGCACTTACAGTTCACAAGGTCCAGGGCATGACACTTGACAGAGCATACGTTCTGCTGAATGAGAACTTCTTTGCCAGTGGTCAGGCATACACAGCATTGAGTCGTGTGAAGGCAGTTGAAAACCTTTTCCTTCTTGCCTTTAATCCAAATGCTATTAGACTATCTGACTCCCATAAAGAAGTGCTTCAACAGGTGAAACAGAAAAACATAATCTGCATGGAAGATGTCACTGAACATGAAGATGAAAGGAAAGACGAAGGGCAGAAAAGTACAAACAAACATCAGCAGGATATTGGACCCCAAAAGAGAAACAAAAGGGCAAGAACAAAGTCTTCTTTTTCATCTCCAAAGACTACAAAATTGCCAAAGACAATCTTCGCATATGAAAGGACACCTCAACAGAAGAAGAAAACATCAGGCATGTCAAGTATTCAAGGAAAAAGGACAGCCCCAAAAGAAATGTTCACTTCCCCAAAGCATTCCAAGTTTCAGAGAAAAAGACTAAGCCAGAAAAACACAACAGCCAAGGATGTAACAGAGGAAACTTTTCAAAATGAAGGAAACGTGTTAAATTCTGATGCATTGGCAAAAGACAATCAATGTCTCCATAAATGGAAAAAGCAAGTTTCGGATGTCATTTTGTGTCCTCAAAACACTCTTCAAATTCCAAATCCAATTCCAGTAAACCAGATGCTTGACCAGAATTTACCGCCTGCAGTACAACAGTGTTTGAGAAACCTTTGCCTAGACCGAATAAGGGGTGATGGCAACTGTTTTTACAGATGCTTGTCAAAAGAACTATTTGGGAGTGAGGACCACCATGCAAGGCTCAGGGTTCAATGCCTTCAGTATGTGGAAGAACATCTTGCTTCATTTAGTCCATACATTGATGATGATTTGATGATGTCAAATAGAATTCATCTAACAGTGGCTGACTATTTGAAGTTCCAGAGACAACCGGGGCATTGGAGTTACACTACTGATGCATATGCAATTGCTTCCCTTCTAGGATGCTCCTTGAAAGTTCTGAGGGAAGATGAAGAAGGCATTGCAAAGTGGTTCTTTGTTCAACCAATAGTAGATGAGACAGCTCATGGGATAGGTAGGCCACCCAAGGAGTACTGTCCACTTATCTACAATGAATCGATTCATGGTGTAGGCCAACATTTCACAAGACTTGCTCACATGAAAAATGAAGATTAGAAATAGTCATTATTTTGCTTTAAAGGGACTGCAACACAGACTTTCAGGCTGAGAACTGAAAGCCTTGTCTACAGACTCAGTCACAAAACTGTTATATGGATTCACTATGTGGGCTGTGCATATTGTGTTATTGACATTTGCATGTCAGTTGTGTACTGATTATCTTGGCAACGGATTGTCTAGACGTCAGTCTTATTTAATTTGTGGTTGTGAATGGCCTCCACCTGGACCCTCAGCTATCATAAAACCCTACCATTGCCCAATAAGCCAGTCCATGAGTTTTGCCTCAAGAAGAGTGGATGGGTGACATACAAGCACCAACAGAGACCAAAGTACAAACACAAGTAGCAAGGAGCATACTATGTGCCTGGCCGGAGGCGACGAGTAAAAGGCAAGAAGCGGGGAGACCTTGGAGTTTCCTTCCTGGCAAAATGGACAAAACCCTGGCAGGAACATCGCATGAGGCAAATCAGGACTATGGTGATGACAATATCTACACTGAAGCACCAAGAAAGTTCACACCCATGTGGCCCAGACTTATAATGTGGCCCCCTGCACAGCCAGCACAGAATTCTACTGGTAGTGACCCACAACCGCTGGCCTCCCACCTCCCACAGCATAATGGACAGTGTAACCACCCATCCATGGCTGGAGTCAAGACTGTCTGGTGATAGGCAGACTAGATGCAGCAGAGCAACCTATAAAGAGAAAGGTAATGCATGTCAAACTTAAATTTGTCTTACTGACCCAGACTTTGAAATCATAGGCCTTCGGTGTTCTGATGATAGGTTTCCAGTATCTTAAACAGCATTATAGCAATAACTGGCCAAACATGTGCAGTAATGCTCCTGATAGAATTAGAAAGAGCTACCAAGTAGTAAGGGATACAAGCCTTCCAAATTGCTTAGAGGCACAAATACCAGTAGAATCTAGCCTTAATATTGATGCATGGGAGAAATACTCTGCCGGCACACAAGATATTCAACTTAAAGACATGCTAAGATATGGGTTTCCTCTCTTTTACTGAAGCCAAGTGTCATATATGCAACACATAGATTACCATGCATTAGCCACTGAATACCCTGATAATTACAATCGATTCATTTCAGAGGATATATGGCATGGACCCATATTGGGCCCCCAACATGTGCTATTCTTTGATGACTGGACCCGCGATGTGCCCCAGAGGACCAGACTGAAAGCTGATACAAATTAAAGGTAAGTGATTTCAGATCTCTCATTTACTGAGAAGACTCATATATAAAGAATAATGTTGTCAGGGAATAGAAAAGGGCCACTTCCTACCAATTGTTCAACCCCTAATATGTAAACCTGATGGGGCGGGGTACAAATAAGTGCCTACTACAGTGAGCATTGGAGAAGAACTATGTTTGCACACGTGGAGATGTGCAACTTAAAGACCTGCTAAGATATGGTTTTACTCTCTTACTGTGACCAAGTGTCAGATACACAACATATCGATAATCATGCATTGGTCACTAAATATCTTTATTATTTCAATCAATTCTTTGCACAGGAGATATGGCCTACAGCAGTGTTGGGCCATCTACATATCCCATTCTTTGATGGGTGGACCCCAGATGCACCCCTGAACACCAGACCAAAATCCGAATGAAAGGTGAGTGAATAAAGATGTCTCGAACATAACTTAATTCAATATTAAAGAAAGATGTAGTCGTGGGAATAGAGAGGAACCACTCCCTACCAACAGTTTAATCCTTAATGGATCAGGTTTACTAGATGGAACAGGGCATGAATGAGTACCTATTAATGTATGCCAGAAAACTATTGCTCCTACAGGTGTGAAAGGCCATTAGAATAACTTTTGAGCATTGTCCCAGGGTTAATATAGACTAGGTTTGATCACCTTCTTACCAAGGAATGTCTATTTGCAGGACTTGACAAGGACCAGTTGGTACAACTCGCACATCATCGGCCAGCAGAAACAGGCACAGTCAAACGACACAATAAACAATCACCACATGGCCATCAGGAACTATGTCCACTTCTGTAACTTCTATGATGCTATATTATGGAGGATTGCACCATGGTGAGCTACTACCGCCGTTTCACATTGCCTTTTACCCGGACAGGCACTTGACGAGAGCGGATATGTCAGTGAATGATGGACAGCTACATATGAACCTCAATATTGACAAAGACATGAAACTATATTCAAAGGGATGGTGAAGTCCACCAGACAAACCATTGTATGGTATGTACTATATCTGCACCCCCTCCCTCCAGCCTTCATATCCAAGGACACGTTATTGCCAATCACAACTCGCCATATGGCTACACCCTCTAACAATCTGCTCAACAGAATGGGCCATGACAAACAGTGATACACCCTACATACACTTCATAGGACAGCCATAACAGTGGCTTTCCACTCTGGCTCCTACTACCCGGATAAACAAAGATTCAGGGGGTTGGTGTCCTCACCCCTACAATATGCTTAAAGGCATCCACATAGGTCAACACTGCCTAGTCAGGACTTATAATAACTATTTTTTGGATCTGGCCACATAATATCCAACCCATATGAACCCAGTTGCACCTGAAGAATAGGGTAATTAAGATCATTTTAATGAACGATGTGTATGTATTGACTGTGGTTATGAAAATGCATCATGCTTAACTGTCATTAGAGATGTTAGACTTAAGGGTGAAATGTATCGTGCTAAAATTGATGTATAAATAAGTAAGGTATTGGGAAATATTGATTTGCAATGAAATGAAAGGATATTGAGAAGTGATAAAATAATCAAATTCAAAATTGATTTTACTAACAAAAAAAATGGTAATAAGCAGCCCTCACTATTTGGGAGTAAAATTGTGGAATGGTTTAGATGAAAGGGTTCAGAATTCTGTTAATGAAATTGTATTTAAAATGTGTATAAAACTGTAAGTGAATGTAAGAGTGGAGATTATGCTAGTGAAATATGAAATGGATATGATTATGATTTGAAACATATGTGTTTTATCATTTGTGTTCATTAAGATGGTCACATAGACATTAATATGGGAATATGGGCTAGTTAACATTTGTTATCATATATTGTTAAGGCTATATGAATTAAGACTCTCGTGATTTACCCAAAGAACACATGTGATGTCTGATTGATTTTGGGCTTCTCAGAATGCCACTAATTATAAAAGCTGGAGTAATATTTCTTATTGGATGTTGGGATGTACATCTGTAAAGGCCTACAAGGATGGCTCATTGATTGGACTGTGTGCAACTGCTTATGATTTCCATTAAACATGACTTTCTTAAGGAGGAGTATTGTTTTATGTTTACATAACGATTCCATTTCTGATCTAAAAGATGATTTAAAGTATTATAGGAAAATAAGACTATTATAGTGTAGCATTATACTTGAGTGTGGTTCTAGCTTGTGCAAGAATAATGCTAATCAGAATGTGTTTAATAATGGGATGAATTTACTCAAACCTATCATGGTTTTATTAAATGAGACAAAAAATATATAAATTACATAGGATTTATACTTGAGTGTGGTTCTAGCTTGTTTAACTCAAGTATAATGCTAATCAGAAAATGTTTAATAATAGCCTTAATCCTTTCAAACTAAACATTTTCTTAACAAATGAGACCTCCTGAAAAAGAATTTCAACATGAGAAAGCGCCCCATCTTAGTGTTTTACTTTAATTCACTCAAAACTATTGGTAACCATGGCAACAAAGTGGTCACTTTTGGACCTATAGATCATTGTTTAAAAAGGGGTCATTTATGAAGTTTTCTTAAGCGCTGTTTTAAAATCCTAAGTGTCTAAACTCAATGCAATTTTAATTCTGAATAATATTCAACATACTATAGAAATTATCCTATATTTTGGTGTTCATAAACATGCATTTTAGTTTCATTTTGTATGAAATGATGAAAAGACAAATTCAAAATAACCCTCACTCAGTAGATAGGTCTATAGAGACAGGATTTACTGGCTGGCCCATCTACTGTCCTGCCTCCCCCTGCTGTTCCCATATATGACCAGTATCAGGGGGGAGGGAGTGTCACTGAGAGAACAGCCAGAAGTGCAGAAGACATTTGACAAGTATATCCTTTCAAATCCCTCAGCAAAAACAGAAAAGCTACACATGGCGATTGCAGCGATTATTGTAGAGACCAATAGCTCTTAAATAGGCCTAATATTGTGAAGAATGCTGGACTACAAGTGCTGCAATTGCGATGAATATCTTCTGAATTGAATTTACAGTCGCCGTTGCTAGGGCTGACCGTTTCTTAGCAACCGGCGGCCTAAGCAACTGCCGAAACGTCCGCAACACTCTCCAAACACAGGTTTGGCTCCTTTCCCGCCCTAAGTGACATGGGGAGGGGGGGGGGATGGTGTGCGGAGGCCGGGGGTGGTGTTAGTACATGTATAGCATTATACTTGAGTGTGGTTCTAGCTTGTTTAACTCAAGTATAATGCTAATCAGAAAATGTTTAATAATAGCCGTATTCCTTTCAAACTAAACGTTTTCTTATCAAATGAGACCTCCTAAAAAAGATTTTCAACATGAGAAAGCGCCCCATCTCAGTATTTTGCTGTAATTCACTGAAAACTATAGGTAACCATGGCAACAAATGGTAACTTTTGGAACTATAGACCTACTTTTCAAGAAAGGGTCATTTATGAAGTTTTCTTGAGAGCTGTTTAGAATTTTTAAGTGTTGAAACTCAATCTGATTTCAAATATGAATAATATTCAACATACTTTAGAAATTATCATACATTTTGGTGCACATATACAAGTATTTCAGTTGCATTTTGTAATAAATGATTAACATTCAAATTCAAAATATCCCTTACTCAGTGCACTGGTCCATAGAGGATGGATTTGCTAGCTTTTCCATCCACTCTTCTTCCTCCCGCTGCTGTTCCCACATATGATCACTATTTGAAGGGAGGGAGTTTCACTGGGAGAACAGCCGGAAGTGACGTGGGTTGATGTGACGTGTTAGCAACGGAGGCTTTTGCTGACTCTGAGGGCTATGGGCCAATCTAGAGGCTGTGGGTACAGGTTATAGGCCCTGGATAATCTAGATTGTGTGGGTCGAGTCCGGAGGCCGTAGGGCTTTCTTGAGGTAGGGTGTTTCACTTGCCGTCAGCGAGTGGAAAGTTCCGTCCGCGTGACGCAATTTTGAAGAAAACTCGTCGGAAACAAGACTTCTAGATAGAATTTTTTGACAATCCATACCTCGTTGGAAAGCTTAAGGTCTCTATTTTAATGTCCTAAAATCTCAAGTATTGATTATCAGTTGGGGCGGAGCTATTGCAAAAAGTTCACCTAACAGTTGGGGCTGTTGGTCGAGTCTGGAGTAGGGCAACCGTTGCTAAGCAGCCGTTGCTAAGCAACGGCCGCGCGTAGCAACGGCCGCACGTAGCATCTCTGGCTGTTCCATCTGCTGTTCTATCTCCCCCTGCTGTCCTGTTGTATCATATAAGTCAGGGAGGAGGGAGTCTCACTCAGAGAACAGCCATATAAAGTTGTTTGCTGAGTCTTTCCAGTAAAACATATCATAAACCACAAAGGAAACATCTAGCAATTACAGCGATTGCTGTAGAGATTGAAAGCTCTTACACAAGCCTATGATTGTGGAGATAGCTCCACTACAGGTGCTGTTATCTTGATAAAACATCTTCTGCATTGCAGTCACAATTGCCATTGCTAATGTGGCGATCCTCGGCGGCCCACGCCGAGTGGAGTTCGACGCTGCCGGGGCCTGCTGCAGCGCGGCCCGTCAACTCGCGGACCGCGCGGCCCGGTCCCCTACTCGGCGACCGGACAGACGGTCTGTGCAGGCCAATCACAGTGCCCCCTTTCTGACCAATGGGAGGCCTGCTCTCCCTCCTTGACTGACCAATCAGAGCACAGCATTGTTTACTCCAGGGGAGAGGGTTTGGGGCACTGGAGAGTCTGGAGTAGGGTGCTCTCTCAGGGGTCCGTGCTTTCAGTGCCCAGGCTAGATAAGGGGGGCTCTCCTGGGGCTCTGCTCACTCTCTGTTTTGTTGCTGTAGGGTTCTGACCTTGGTAGGTAGCCCTGACTTGTGAGACTTAGAAGGCCTGTTTGGCTCTAGGGGACTGTTACTGATATAGCCTAGTTTTAGGCTGGTTTTTGATATACTTTGTGGTGGTTGTTTTGCCTATGTCTGTTAGACTAGGTTGTTTTATTAACTTTTAGTTAATGGTTTTGCCCCACAAGTATATATTTTGACTTAACAGTTTTCCCCTAGAGTTTCAGACTTGCTTAGTTTGGCCTGTTCTAGATTAAGACTTTGCTGATTTGGGCCTGTTTTCCAAATTACAGATTTTGTTTATAGTTTGTATTTTTCTAAGTACAGACTTTGTTTACCTTTTTGTGAAAAGGGTATTTGTGGAACCTTTATTTGTGGAACCTTTATTTGTGTAACTTATTTTTTGGAAACTTTATTTGTAACTTTGTGTTACAGTTGGTACATTCTGGCTTTGTACTTTACTTTGTAAATATCTAGAGAGATTGTTTTAATAAACTTTGTTCAACTTAAGTTACTGTTGTTTGGTCATTTGTCACACTTCCAATCCTAGTGATCAACCTGGTTTAAATTGACTCCCCGGGCCTAACCTGACCCAGGGAGCGCTACACTAAGGGCCGCCGTAGCTTAGCAACGACCTGCCCACCTCACTCTCCGACCATACATCAATCTCCAGGGGCAGTTTTGGTTACTTTCCCGCCCTGAGTGTGTCAAGTGTGAGGGGAGTGTGTGGAGGCCATGTCGAACTTTACCAGACAGACAAATGGTCTCAAATCCTTAAAAATGGGGCTTTTGGACCCGGGAAAAAGCTCAGCTGCTTAGAATTATATACCCTGCTATAATAGCTGGTTAGATCTTAATTTTATTGTGAACTTTCAGAGGTAGGGCCGCCGAAAGTCGCGGCCACGGACATCGTGAGTGGAGACGCGATTTGTCCGTGGCCGCTGAGGCCTCGCTTGAACTACCTAGAATTCGCTGTATTACGGTTCCTCCAGATTACCCGAAATCCTTTGCTTCAGAGCAGGTTCCCACATTACGCTGGCAGTGTTATAAACACATCTTCTTTATTGCAGTTACGATCGACTTTGCTACGGGCGGCCGTTGCTAAGCAACAGTCGCGCGTAGCAACGGTGCTCCGCACACTATATAAACTCTCTGATCATTTGTTCAATCTCCAGGGGCAGTTTTGGTTGTTTTCCCACCCTGAGCGTTGTTTGGATGCAATAGGTTTCTAGGGAGTATGTGGGTGGTGTGCATGTGAAGGCGGGTCAAGGAGGAAAGAGAGGATAGTGTAGCGTATTATAGATCTTTGGGGGGGGGGTGTAGTGGGTGTTGTGGGCCATGGTATGCATAGCCAAAGGCCGTAGGTCGGGGTGATGATCATTTTACGGCATTTCTAAGCAGATTGAAATACTTTGGAAAAAATTTCAAAATTAGAAAGAAATGGTAAGGCATACATAAAGTACATAATAAATTATTTTAGTCCAGAATGAGTTTGGGATCCTAGTCCTGAGTACAAACATTCCTTTCCAACGTGTTTTGAAAATGTTGGACCTCTGGAAAATCTTAAAGGGACGTTCTCGTCCATGACTTTTTAGAGATAGGTCTGCCGACGTAAGCCTAACGGTGCGGCGGCCAGCGACGTTTTTTTCACTTTTGGAACATAATACGGCTACGTTATTGGTCACGTCTCAAATTTGGCACGCCTGGCAAGGGGTTACAACGGATCAAAATGTGTTCATCACACGGACGAGAATGTCCCTTTAAAGAAATTTTAGAAGACTTTTATCAAACAACAAAAATAAGATTGCATAGCATTATACTTGAGTGTGGTTCTAGCTTGTGTAAAGAATAATGATAATGATAATTTGCTTAATAATGTCATGAATTTACGCAAACTTATCATGGATTAATTAAATGAGACAAGAAAATAGGCCCCTATATAAATTAGGCCTACATAGCATTATACTTGAGTGTGGTTCTAGCTTGTTTAACTCAAGTATAATGCTAATCAGAAAATGTTTAATAATAGCCCTAATCCTTTCAAACTAAACATTTTCTTATCAAATGAGACCTCCTAAAAAAGATTTTCAACATGAGAAAGCGCCCCATCTTAGTATTTTTCTGTAATTCAATGAAAACTATTGGTAACCATGGCAACAAAAAGTAACTTTTGGACCTATAGACCCACTCTTCAAGAAAGGGTCATTAATAAAGTTTTCTTGACAGCTGTTTTGAATGTCTAAGTGTTCAAACTCAATTTGATTTTAATTCTAAATAATATTCAACTTACTATAGAAATTATCATGTTTCTTAGTGTGCTTTTACATGCATTTCAGTTGCATTTTTTATCAAATATTTTACAGACAAATTCAAACTGACCCTAACTCAGTGCACTGCTCTATAGAGACTGGATTTGCTGGCTTTTCCATCCACTGTACTACCTCCCCCTGCTGTTCCCATATATGATTGGTATAGTGGGGGAGGGAGTGTCACTAGGAGAACAGCGAGAAGTGCAGAAGGCTTCCCACTCCCCGACACACAAGTATATCCCGTAGAATGTCTCAGCAAATAGAGTAAAAGTATACTTGGCGATTGCAGCGATTATTGTAGAGATAAATACCTCTTAAACAAGCCTAATATTGTGAAAAGCATTCAACCACAAGTACTGCAATCGCCGAAAATTTAAGTCACAATCGCCGTTGCTAGGGCCGGCCGTTCCTTAGCAACCGCCGGCCCTAGCAAATTCCGCATCACTCTCCAAGCAGAGGTTTGGGCCCTTTCCCGCCCAGAGCTGTAGGTCGAGTGTGGGAGGTGTAGGTCGAGTGTGGGAGGTGTAGGTCGAGTGTGGGAGGTGTGGGTCGAGTGTGGGAGGTGTAGGTCGAGTGTGGGAGGTGTAGGTCGAGTGTGGGAGGTGTGGGTCGAGTGTGGGAGGTGTGGGTCGAGTGTGGGAGGTGTGGATCGAGTGTGGGAGGTGTTGGTCGAGTGTGGGAGGTGTAGGTCGAGTGTGGGAGGTGTGGGTCAAGTGTGGGAGGTGTGGGTCGAGTGTGGGAGGTGTAGGTCAAGTGTGGGAGGTGTAGGTCGAGTGTGGGAAGTGTAGGTCGTGTGTGGCAGGTGTGGGTCGAGTGTGGCAGGTGCAGGTCGAGTGTGAAACCTGTAGGTCGGGCGTGGGTCCTGCAGGTCGGGCATGGGTCCTGGAGCTGTAGGTCAAGTGGGGGAGCTGTAGGTCGAGTGTGGGCATATATAGATGACTGTGAGTATGAGAACATAATAGTTGAGGTTGGTTTTAACTTGTGCAAGAATAATGGTAATCAGAATGTGTTTGATAATGGGATGAATTCACTCAAACTTATCATGGTTTTATTAAATGAGACAAAAAATATATAAATTACATAGCATTATACTTGAGTGTGGTTCTAGCTTGTTTAACTCAAGTATAATGCTAATCAGAAAATGTTTAATAATAGCCTTTATCCATTCAAACTAAGCATTTTCTTATCAAATGAGACCTCCTAAAAAAGAATTTCAACATGAGAAAGCGCCCCATCGCAGTATTTTGATGTAATTCACTGAAAACTATTAGTAACCATGGCAACAAAAGGTAACTTTTGGGCCTATAGACTTACTCATCAAGAAAAGGTCATTTATGAAGTTTTCTTAAAAGTTGTTTTGAATTCCTAAGTGTGTAACCTCAATCAAATTCTAATTCTGAATAATATTCAACATACTATAGAAATTATCATATATTATGGTGTGCATAAACATGCATTGTAGTTGCATTTTGTATGAAATGATTGAAAGACAAATCTAAATTAACCCCTTCTCAATAGACAGGTCTATAGAATCAGGATTTACTGGCTGTTCCATCTGCTGTCCTGCATCCCCCTGCTGTTCCTATAATATGACCAACATTGGGGGAGGGGGGGATAACCACTAAGAGAACGGCCGGAATTGACATCACAAGTGTGACAATGACAAGTGAGCAGACTACACTTTATTGCTGTGTTTCAGAGGGCCGTAGTATGTGTCTGAGGGCTGTGGATTGTGTCTGAGGGCCGAATTGTGTGTGTGTCTGAGGGCCGTAGTGTCTCTCTGAGGGCTGTGATGAGTGCAGTAGCTGTAAACATCTTCTCGCAATCGCCGTTGCTAAGGGCGGCCGGTGCTTAGCAACGGCCGTCCCTAATGCGTCTGGAGGCTTTGGGTCGGTTCTGGAGGCCCTGGCATGAGTCTGGAGGATATGGATCGAGTCCGGAGGTTGTGGTTCAAGTCTGGAGGCTGTGGGTCGAGTCTGGAGGCCACGGGTCGAGTCTGGAGGCTGTGGGTCGAGTCTGACAACTTCAATATCCTCAGGGAAGGGCCCCTCCAGTACTGCTGCTTTCATATACATGTTCAGGGCGCCGCCGGATAACATTTCCCGCCATGTGGGGCGTAATTGGGCCGTTTGGGGCATGATAGGGCTGTGTGGGACTGTCAGGGCATTGGGGCCTGTGTCAGGGCGTTGCATGGGGACTGTGTCAGGGCGTTGGGGACTGTGTCAGGGCGTTGGGGACTGTGTCAGGGCGTTGGGGACTGTGTCAGGGCGTTGGGGACTGTGTCAGGGCGTTGGGGACTGTGTCAGGGCGTTGGGGACTGTGTCAGGGCGTTGGGGACTGTGTCAGGGAGGTGGGGACTGTGTCAGGGAATTGAGGACTTGATACGAAAAGATGCAAATTACATAGCATTATACTTGAGTGTGGTTCTAGCTTGTTTAATTTAACTCAAGTATAATGCTAATCAGAAAATGTTTAATAATAGCCTCCATCCATTCAAACTAAACATTTTCTTATCAAATGAGACCTCCTGAAAAAGAATTTCAACATGAGAAAGCGCCCCATCTCAGTATTTTGCTGTAATTCACTGAAAACTATTGGTTACCATGGCAACAAAAGGTAACTTTTGGACCTATAGATCCACTGTTCAAGAAAGGGTCATTTGTGAAGTTTTCTTAAGAGCTGTTTTGAATTCCTAAGTGCCCAAACTCAATGCAATTTTGATTCTAAATCATATTCAACATACTATATAAATCATCATATATTTTGGTGTTAATAAACATGCATTTTAGTGGCATTTTGTGTGAAATGATTTATACACAAATTCAAATTTACCCTTACTCAGTAGATAAATCTATAGAGAAAGGATTTGCTGGCTGGCCCACCTGTTATCCAGCCTCCCCCTGCTGTTCGCTTAAATTATTGATATTAGGTGGGAGGGATGATGACTCAGAGAATAGCCTGAAGTGGAGAAGGCATTTGATAAGTATTTCCCTTCAAATCTCTAAGCAAACAAAAAACAGCTACATTTGGCGATTGCAGCGATTATTGGAGGGATAATTGCCTACATAACAAGCCTAAGATTATGAAATTTGATTCACTAAAAGTACTGAAATCGCCATAAACTTCTGAGTCTTCTGAGTGACTTTCGGGGTTGCTAGGGCCGGCCGTTGCTTAGCAACGTCCAGTCCTAGCAACGGCGATGTGATTGCAATTCAGAAGATGTTTAAGGTCCCTACACTCGACCTGCGGCTCCCACACTCGACCTACGGCTCCTACACATGACCCAGAGTTATGTGAAGTATTCTAACAGCCTGATGAAGTTAATTTGTATTTATTCAGTGGCCTGTGCCGTGATGCTTGGTGCACGTCAGGGCCGCCATGCAGTCTCTTAGTACCCTTACTTAGGACACAGGGGGCGCTGGGGGCGTTCCCGCGCTGAATTTGGACCACTTCATTCTAAAACAATACCACTCTGGTGAACGGATAATGCTACTTCTGGAGCCACCGCTCGGAAAGTGCTAACATTGGCCCCGATAATGCTACTTCTGGAGCCTCCTGCAATTTCACGACATAGATAAGCCTGTAACAGGCCCGTGCCCAGGGTCTGCTATGGGGGGGGGGGGGGGGGGGGGATGGCGAGGTTCTTGCCTAAATTTTCAATGTGTTTTTTTCCTAAGTTGTTTATTAAGTAAAAATCGAACTTGAAAAGGGGGGTGGTGAGTAGTCAAAAGTGAAAATTTCCAATATTTTCCTGCTATTTTTACAGACTAATACATTACATTTTGCAAGGAAAGGTGGAACTTTTAGAAATATTTCTTCTGTGGGGGGGGGGGGGGGGGGCTCTCCAAGCAGAGGTTTGTCCCCTTTGGAAAAAAGTACCAATTGTACTCAGAAAATCCATGAAAATGCGGTTATCGTCCACACAATTTCTCAAATTTTCTCAATTTGTAATTTGTGGAAAGGGCAGGTACATAATCATATCAAGCCAAATTCAGGAAAGTCGTATGGATTGTCCATCAAAAATTGACTGAATTACGTGTATGTAATATAACAATACACTCTATCCTAGGACTCCTTTGTCCCAGATTTTGCACATCACAGGTTGGCAGGCCTGTGAGTGTGGGAGCTGTAGGTCAAGTGTGGGAGCTGTAGGTCGAGTGTGGGAAATAAAATATGATACAAATTAAATAGCATTATAGTATTTATACTTGAGTGTGGTTCTAGCTTGTCGAAAGAATAATGCTAATCAGAATCTGTTTAATAAAGGGATGAATTTACTCAAACTTAGCATTGTTTAATTAAATGAGATAGAAATAATCTATTAATTACATAGCATTATACTTGAGTGTGGTTCTAGCTTGTGCAAGAATAATGGTTAACAGATTTTGTTTAACAATGGGATGAATTTACTCAAATTTATCATGGTCTCATTAAATGAGACAAACAATATATAAATTTTATAGCATTATACTTGAGTGTGGTTCTAGCTTGTTTAACTCAAGTATAATGCTAATCAGAAAATGTTTAATAATAGCCTTAATCCTTTCAAACTAAACATTTTCTTATCAAATGAGACCTCCTAAAAAAGAATTTCAACATGAGAAAGCGCCCCATCTCAGTATTTTGCTGTAATTAGGCTAAAAAGATTGGTTACCATGGCAACAGTTAGTAACTTTTGCTAAAAACAAGTCAGCTGTTCCATCTGCTGGCACCCTCCCCCTGCTGCTGCCTGACAGAAACTGCTGTTACAGGGAGTAAGTGCAAATACGGGAGCAGCTAGTCTCAAAGCAAAGCAGCAGCCAAATATGTGGTCATAGGACCTTTTAACATGGTTCTAACATCAAGAATCCAATTCAGAATCAATTTTCTGATCAATTTGAAAAGCCAATTAGAAAGTTAAATGACTGAAACTTAGAATGTCAGGTTAGAGGCTATTTGTTTCTGTTTGGCAAAATGGTGGCCGTGTTTGCTGCCATATTTGTGGCGATAGAACCCCTCTGACATGGTTATTAGGCGAATATTTAAAAAGGACACTCAATTCTGATAAGTTTTAAAAAAATGATTGTCAAAATCGGTGCAGTAGAAGCTAAGAAAATAAACATTTGCTACAAACTAGATCGCCGTTGCTACGCGCGGCCGTTGCTACCCGCGGCTGTTGCTCTCCGTCTTTGCGGCCGTGTTTATGGCCAAAGACCCCTTCTAGCATGGTTCTTATGCAAATTTTCGGAAAGCTCATTGAATTCTGATATGTTTGAAAAAAAGAATTGGCAAAATCGGTGGAGTAGAAGCTAAGAAAATCAACATTTGCTACAAACTAGATCGCCGTTGCTACACGCGGCCGTTGCTAATCAACAACCGCGCGTAGCAACCATGCGAATTTCCGTTTTTTTCCTGACCGGTAGGTAGTGGCTGTGGTGGCCTTTGGTAATGTGTGGGAGAAGGGACCGTGAGTAGTGTGTGGACGTCGGGAGTGTGTGTTAGAAATGGGTAACGTTGCTATGCCGTCGCTGAGAGTGAGAGAGCCCCTTAATTGTGTGGTGAACGTCAATGCTTGAAGACTGATGGCTTCCGTCAGGGCATACACTCTCCAGGCGCAGTTTTGGCTCTTTTCCCGCCCTTAGGACGTGGGGAGTGTGTGAAGGTGTCAAGGAGGGTGTGGGGGTGCACTAGGGCCGTGCGGGACGTCATAGATGGTATATGGAAGTCGTAGGTGGTGTATGGAAGTCGCAGGTGGTGTATGGAAGTCGTAGGTGGTGTATGGAAGTCGTAGGTGGTGTATGGAAGTTGTAGGTAGTGACTGGAAGTCGCAGGTGGTGTGTGGAAGTCGTAGGTGGTGTGTGGAGGCATTGGAGAGTGACAGGAAGCGGCAGGGAGTGTCATAACCTTCCCTAACATTGATATGTGGCACCAGATCATTTCTAAGGGATTTCCAATCAGATTGAAGTACTTTGAAATATTTCAAAATTTAAAAAAATCTCAGGGCTTATATAGAAAATATATTCTAGTCCAAAATGAGTTTGGGATTCTAGCCCTGAGTAAAAACCTCCCTTTCCAACATGTTTTTTTTTTTAATTTTGGACCTTTAGAGAATCTTAAAGATATTTTAGAAGATTTGTCATGTTTTTGTCTAATTGAAGTAGTCAACCTGTTAATTTTGGTTAAATGACTTCTAAATAAAAAAGAGGCTATTGCAATGCAGAAATGCATTATTGATTTACCCCTGCTTTTGATCAAATCCAAGATTTTGGCCTGCCTTCAACACCCTGCCTAACTTGGCCAAGACCCCTGTCTAGTAATGGTGATTCAACCAGAATATAGATCTGTATTTTTAGATCTAAATGTATGTAAACTTTATACTTGAGTGTGGTTCTAGCTTGTTTAACTCAAGTATAATGCTAATCAGAAAATGTTTAATAATAGCCTTAATCCATTCAAACTAAACATTTTCTTATCAAATGAGACCTCCTAAAATAGAATTTCAACATGAGAAAGCGCCCCATCTCAGTATTTTGATGTAATTCAGTGAAAAGTATTGGTAACCATGGCAACAAAAGGTAACTTTTGGACCTATAGACCTACTCTTCAAGAAAGGGTTATTTATGAAATTTTCTCAAGAGTTGTTTTGAATTCCTAAGTATCTAAACTTAATCAAATTTAAATTCTGAATAATTTTCAACATACTATAGAAACTATCATGTATTATGGTATGCATAAACATGCATTTCCGTTGCATTTTCTATTAATTGATTAACAACCAAAGTCAAATTCACCCTAACCCACTGCACTGGTCTGTAGAGGCTGCATTTGCTGGCTTTTCCATCCACTGTACTACTTCCCCCTGCTGTTCCCATATATGACCAATGATCAGGGGGAGGGAGTATGACTCAGAGAACAGCAGGAAGTGACACAATGTGAACTGTGAGCAGAAGACAATTCCAATCTTGGATCATTCAGTCTTAATACCTTCAGAATTCGAGTATTAACACCCAGCAAAAACCCACAAGTACATAATGTTCTCACTAAGCAGGATATAAGGTTGGATTCCACTTACAACCCATAGTTTTCACGTAATTAGTGTCAAAACCCGGTCACAATCGCAGTTGCTACGCGCGGCCGTTGCTAAGCAACGGCCGCGCGTAGCAACGGCCGCGCTACACTGGAAGATTGACTATAACTAAAGCTGAAGTGTTGTATGAGATTTTAAATTTAAATTTCTATAAACATCTCCGATCATACATCAATCTCCAGGGGCAGTTTGGGTTACCTTCCCGCCCTGAGCAGTGTGGAGGCCGTAGGGAGTGTGGGGTGGTATGTGGAGGCCGGGGGTCAAGGCAGACAACTTCATTACGCACAGGGCAGGGCCCTTCCCTTCCCGTACTTCTGCTTTCATTTACATGTTCGGGGCGCCGCCGGATAACGTTTCCCGCCACTGCTCTGGGGGCCGTAGTGAGTGTCCGAGGACAGTACCAGGCCCGTTCCCAGGGTCTGCTGTGGGAGGGGGAGGAGGTGGGGGGGGGGGGCGAGGTTCCATAAGTGGAACTTTTTCCTATATTTTCAATAATTTTAGATTTTTGAGGCTGTGGGTCGAGTCAGACAGCTTTGTTATCCACAGGGCAGGGCCCTTCCGGCACTGCTGCTTTCACATACATGTTCAGGGCGCCGCCGGATAACATTTCCCGCCTCTTAATTGGCCCTGGGTATAGACTGATAGAGTGTGGGGGTTATGGATAGTGTGTGGGTCGAGTCTGGGGGCTGAAGGTCGGGTCTGAAGGGTGTGCGAGTCTGGGGGCTGAGGGCCGAGTCTGGAGTGTATGGAAGTCGTAGGTGGTGTGTGGAAGACGTGGATAGTGTGTGGGAGCTGTGGGTCGAGTTAGGGAGCTGTAGATCGAATCTGGGAGCTGAACTAGCCTGTAGGTCGAGTCTAGGGGCTGTAGCAAGGAGCGTAGCTTATTATAGATCTTTGGCTGTAGCCAGTGTAGGTCGAGTCTAGGGGCTGTTGCCCAGTCCCACCACTCTAATTACAAAAGGATACACATCATTGTTCTAAAAAACGCGAAGAAAGGGTCTATTTTTTACAAACTTCACATGTCCCTGTTTCTGGAAAAAAGGGTACTTTTTCCACCTAAATGTCAGTGATATGGAAGAAAGGGTTGTTTTTTCCTTGACAGTTTGTAATTTCAAGAATGAAGGACGGTTTTTTTAAATTTGACATGTGACATAGAAACTTAGGGACAAAATGACACTGCTCTTTTCCTAAATTCGACATCCATAGATTGTTGTTCTTACATACGCTGACGTAAGCCTAACGATGGCGTCACTGCATGGCGTTGTGTTTTGCCCTTTCAGAACATAATAAAGCAACGACATTGGTCGCATCAGGAATTTGGGGCAACGTTTTGGAAGTTACAACGTAGCAATTTACGTCCGTCCAAGGACGAGAACGTCCCTTTAAATTAGACAAGGGACATGGGTCTAGTCTGTGACACTTGGACAGGCGACACGGCTGTTTTTTTAATTTGACACGCGACATGAGTAATATATGGATAAAGTCATTCCAATTTATCATGATTTTATTAAACAATACAAATAAGATTGCATAGCATTATACTTGAGTGGGGTTCTAGCTTGTTTAACTCAAGTATAATGCTAATCAGAAAATGTTTAATAATAGCCTTATTCCTTTCAAACTAAACATTTTCTTATCAAATGAGACCTCCTAAAAAAGAATTTCAACATGAGAAAGCGCCCCATCTTAGTATTTTGCTGTAATAAGGCTTAAAAGATTGGTAACCATAGCAACTGTCAGTAACTTTTGCTGAAAACAAGTCAGCTGTTCCATCTACTGCCACCCTCCCCCTGCTGTTGCCTGACAGGATCTGCTGTTACAGGGAGTAAGTGCAAGTAAGGGAGCAGCTAGTCTCAAAGCAAAGTGGTGGCCACATTTGTGGCCATAGGCTCCCTTTAACATGATTCTAACACAAGAATCCAATTCAGAATCCATTTTCTGATCAAGTTAAAAAGCAAAATTGTAAAAGTCCACCAATTAGAAAGAATAATGTCCAAAACTCAGAGGTCAGAGGCTATTAGTTATATTTGGCAAATGGTGGCCGTTTTTGTGCCCATGTTTGTGGTCAAAAAACCTCTCTAACATAGTTTTCATGCAGATATCTGAAAAGGTCACATAATTCTGATAAGTTTAAAAAAAAAGATTGTCGAAATCAGTGCAGTAGAAGCTGAGAAATGAAACAGATACCATAAACATAAGCCTTACGATCGTCGTTGCTAGGGGCGGTCGTCGCTTAGCAACGGTCGTCGGCAGTCAGTATTGGTGTTTAGCTGAATGTGTGGGAGATGTGGGCAGTGTTTGGGAGTCGTAGGCAGAGTGTGGGAGCCATGGGTAGTGTGTATCCAGATACTTTTTGTCATTAGAGCAGCCGAAAGCGGCCATCGCCGGGTCACAAATGCGTTGCTAAGGGCGGCCGCCGCTTAGCAATGGCCGTCATTAGGAAGCACGTGACTCTCTGACAACACTCTCCAAGCAGAGATTTGCTGCTTTTCCCGCCCTGAGGCGTCGGGGGTTGTGTGGAGGTCGTAGGTAGTGTGTGGAAAATGTTTAATAATAGCCTTTATCCATTCAAACTAAACATTTTCTTATCAAATGAGACCTCCTAAATAAGAATTTCAACATTAGAAAGCGCCCCATCTCAGTATTTTGTTGTAATTCCCTGAAAACTATTGGTAACTATGGCAACAAAAGGTAACTTATGGACCTATAGACTTACTCTTCAAGAAAGGGACATTTATGAAGTTTTTTTAAGAATTGTTTTGAATTCCTGAGTGTTCAAATTCAATCCAATTTCGATTCTAACATTTTTTTAATGTATTATAGAGCTTATCATATATTTAGGTGTTCATAAACATGCATTTTAGTTGCATTTTGTATGAAATGATTGGAAGACAAGTTCAAATTAACCCTTACTCAGTAGATATATCTATAGAGTCAGTTTTTGCTGGCTGTTCCATCTTTTGTCCTGCCTCCCCCTGCTGTTCCCACTTATGACTGATATTAGGAGGGAGGGAGTATTGCTCAGAGAACAGCCGGAAGTGACATCACAGTGTGACCTTTACAAACAACATTCCAGGATTGGCTTTATCAAGGTAAATAAGTCTTCTCCAAGTTGTGTCTGTAGGTCGTAGTTGTGTCTGCAGGTCATAGGTTATGTGTTTAGGTCGAGGTTGTTTCTACAGGTCTTAGGTTGTATATGAAAGTCGTTCTCGTGGGTTGAATTGCAGTCACGATCACCGTTGCTAAGGCCGGCCGTTGCTAAGGGCGGCCGGTGCTTAGCAACGACGATTGGCACAGTCTGCCCACACTCCCCACAATGACTACACACTCCCTAAGCTATCTACACACTCCCCACGACCACAATAGATAAATGGCTGTTAAGTAAGGCTCATATTGTGTAAATTGTTCAACTATAACTTGTGTAATCACTGTAAACACCTTAGAACATTGCCGTTGCTAGGCTCCGTTTCTAGAGGCTGGTTGCCAGAACCCAGCGGGCATTGGGGACTCTCCACCAGAGACTTGATTCTCTAAGCACATTTTGGGTCCTTTTCCCACCCTGATGCCTCAGGGAGTGTTTGGAGTGTGAGAGGTGTAGGTCGAGTGTGAGAGGTGTAGGTCGAGTGTGGGAGGTGTAGGTCGAGTGTGGGAGGTGTAGGTCGAGTGTGGGAGGTGTAGGTCGAGTGTGGGAGGTGTAGGTCGAGTGTGGGAGGTGTAGGTCGAGTGTGGGAGGTGTAGGTCGAGTGTGGGAGGTGTAGGTTGAGTGTGGGAGGTGTAGGTTGAATGTGGGAGATGTAGGTCGAGTGTGGGAGGTGTAGGTCCAGTGTGGGAGGTGTAGGTCGAGTGTGGGAGCTGTAGGTCCAGTGTGGGAGCTGTAGATCGAGTGTGGGAGCATCTACACCCTCCCTGACTTTCCATTAATTTGTTACACCAAGACTTGAAGAGCTACATACGTGCATTATACTTGAGTGTGGTTCTAGTTTGTGCAAGGATAATGCTAACCAGAATTTGTTTAATAATGGGATGAATTTATTCAAAATTATCATGGTTTTATTAAATGAGACAAAATTATATAAATTACATGGTATTATACTTGAGTGTGGTTCTAGCTTGTGCAAGAATAATGCTAATCAGAATTTCTTTAATAATGAGATGAATTTACTCAAACTTATCATGGTTTTATCAAACGAGACAAAAGAAATATATAAATTACGTAGCGTTATACTTGAGTGTGGTTCTAGCTTGTCTAAAGAATAATGATAATGATAATTTGCTGCATAAAGTCATTCAAATTTTTCATGGTTTTATCAAACAATACAAATAAGATTGCACAGAATATAAGATTGCATAGCATTATACTTGAGTGTGGTTCTAGCTTGTTTAACTCAAGTATAATGCTAATCAGAAAATGTTTAATAATAGCCCTAATCCTTTCAAATTAAACATTTTCTTATCAAATGAGACCTCCCAAAAAAGATTTTCAACATGAGAAAGCGCCCCATCTCAGTATTTTGCTGTAATTCACTTAAAACTATTGGTAACCATGGCAACAAAAGGTAACTTTTGGACCTATAGACCCACTGTTCCAGAAAGGGTCATTTATGAAGTTTTCTTGAGACCTGTTTTCAATTTTTCTGCGTTCAAACTCAATTCAATTATGATTCTAAATGATATTCAACATACTATGGAAATTGTCATATATTTTGATATCAATAAACATAAATTTTAGTTGCATTTTGTATGAAATGATTGCAATACAAATTCAAATTATCCATTACTCAGTAGATAGGTCTATAGAGAGATGATCTGGTGGGTGGCCCATCTGTTGTCCTCCCTCCCCCTGCTGTTCACATATTACGATCAGTATCAGGGGGGAGGTAGTGTAACTCTGAGAACAGCCAGAAGGGCAGAAGGCATTTGGTAAGTATTTCTTTTTAAATCTATCAGCAAATAAAGTAAAGGCACACTTAGCGATTGCAGCGATTGTTTTAGAGATGAATCCCTCTTAAACAAGCCCAATATTGTGAAATTTACTGCAAGGCAAGTGTTGTCATCGCCATAATCATCTTCTGAGTTGCAGTCACAATCGCCGTTGCTAGGGGCGGCCGCTGCTTAGCAACGGCCGTCACCATCAAGCAACAGAGGCTGTAATCGAGTCTGGAGGCTTTTGGTCGAGTCTGTAGGCCCTGCCTTGAGTCTGGAGGATGTGGGTTGGGTCTGGATGCCATGGGTCAAGTCTGGAGGCCGTGGGTCAAGTCTGGAGGCCGTGGGTGAGTCAGACAACTTCATTATCCACAGGGCAGGGCCCTTCCGGTATTGCTGCTTTCATATACATGTTCGGGTGGAAGTGACCTTTGACCTCGCCGGGTCAGGTTGTGTTAACCGGCGGCTGTTCCCGCCACAACACCACAGTCTGGGTATCAGTCTGGGTGCTGTTGGTCGAGTCTTGGGGCTGATGAGGGTCAAGTCTGGGCCTGAGAGTCGAGTCTGGGGGCTGAGGGTCGAGTCTGGAGGGTGTAGGTCGAGTCTGGGGCCTGAGGGTCGAGTTTGGAAGATGAGGGTCGAGTCTGGGGGCTGAGAGTCGAGTCTGGGAGCTGAGGGTCGAGTTTGAAGGGTGTAGGTCGAGTATGGGGCCTGAGGGTCGAGTTTGGAGGTCTTAGGTCAAGTCTGGGGCCTGAGGGTCGAGTTTGGAGGTCTTAGGTCGAGTCTGGGGCCTGAGAGTCGAGTTTGGAGGTCTTAGGCCTGAGGGTTGAGTCTGGGGGACGGGGGTCGAGTCTGGGGCTTGAGGGTCGAGTCTGGGGCTTATCATGGTTTTATTAAATGAGACAAAAATATTATATGAATTACATAGCATTAAACTTGAGTGTGGTTTTAGGTTGTGTAAAGAATAATGATAATAAGAATTTGTTTAATAAAATGGGTCTAGACCATTAAAAGCGAAAGGGTGACATGGACATTTCTTAAATTTTACGTGGCAACATGGCCGTATTTTAAATTTGACAGGCAATTAAGAGACAAATGACATTGCCCTTTTCTTAAATTGGACATGGGACATGAGCTTTAAAAAGATATAGTGACCGGGGACAGGGCCCCTTCTTAAATTCGACATGGGACATGGGCCTAAACTGAGTGACAGGCAACAAGGCCATTTTTAAAATTCAAAATATGACATGCCCCCCCCCGATCCATACCCCCAATTCAGGATGTAGTCATTCAAATATATCAAACAATACGAATAAGATTGCACAGCATTATGCTTGAGTGTGGTTCTAGCTTGTGCAAAGAATAATAATTATGCTAATCAGAATTTGTTTAATGAAAGGGAAAATTCGCCTAAATTTATTATGGTCTTATCAAACGATATACAGATATGAAACAAATTAGGTAGCATTATTCTTGAGTGTGGTTCTAGCTTGTTTAACTCAAGTATAATGCTAATCAGAAAATGTTTAATAATAGCCCTAATCCATTCAAACTAAACATTTTCTTATCAAATGAGACCTCCTGAAAAAGAATTTCAACATGAGAAAGCGCCCCATTTTAGTATTTTGTTGTAATTAGCCTTAAAAGATTGGTTACCATGGCAACTGTCAGTAACTTTTGCTGAAAACAAGTCAGCTGTTCCTTGTGCTGGCACCCTCCACCTGCTGTTGCCTCACAGGATCTGCTGTTACAGGGAGTAAGTGCAAGTGAGGGAGCAGCTAGTCTCAAAGCAAAGTAGCAGCAAAATATGTGGCCATAGGCCCCTTTAACATGGTTCTAACAACAAGAATCAAATTCAGAATCAATTTTCTGATCAAATTGAATAAATAGATTGTCATAATTGGGCAACTAGTAACTTTGATAGTTGAAACTTGGAATGTCAGGTTAGAGGCTATTCTGACAAATGGTGGCCGTGTTGGCGGCCATGTTTGTGGCCATAGAACACTTCTAACATGGTTCTTATGCAAATATTCGAAAAGGTCTCTTAATTCTGATGAGTTAAAAAAAAGATTGTCAAAATCGATGCAGTAGAAGCTGAGAAAAGTCGCCGCACTTTTGCCACACTTTCGCCACACTTTCGCCGTTGCTAGGGCCGGCCGTCGCTTAGCAACGGCGAGCGTGACACTGAGGGTGCATGGTGTTGAGTGTGTGAGGGCTTTTGTGACCACTACATTGCCATGATTGTGGAACCAACCTGTTGGTTGAGTATGGGAGCTGTAGGTCGAGTATGGGAGTGGTATAATCCTCTGAATTGCAGTTACGTTCGCTGTTGCTACGTGCGGCCGTTGCTTAGCAACGGCCGCGCATAGCAACGGCAATTGTGACAGTGAGCGCCGCCGGATAACGTTTCCCGCCTCTTGCCATGAGTGGTGTGTGGGTATGGTACGGTATGGTACGGTATGTGGCGGGGAGGGGGGGGGGGGCATCATTGAATATATATGTCACGGAGTTACAACGTAGCTAATTATGGCCGTCTCACGGACGAGAACGTCCCTTTAAAATTAAATGAGACAAAAATAATATCTAAATTACATAGCATTATAGGCATATACTTGAGTGTGGTTCTAGCTTGTTTAACTCAAGTATAATGCTAATCAGAAAATGTTTAATAATAGCCTAAATCCTTTCAAACTAAACATTTTCTTATCAAATGAGACCTCCTAAAAAAGAATTTCAATGTTAGAAAGCGCCCCATCTCAGTATTTTGCTGTAATTCACTCAAAACTATTGGTAACCATGGCAACATAAGGTAACTTTTGGACCTATAGATGCACTGTTCAAGAAAGGGTCATTTATGAAGTTTTCTTGAAAGATGTTTTGAATTTCTAAGTGTTCAAACTCAATCTAAGTTTGATTTTGAATAATATTCAACATACTATAGAAATAATCATTTATTTTGATGTGCATATGCATGCATTTCAGGTGCATTTTGTATTAATTGATTAACAACCAAATTCAAACTAACCCTAACTCACTGCACTGGTCTATGGAGGCTGGATTTGAAGGCTTTTCCATCCACTGTACTACCTCCCCCTGCTGTTCCCATATATGATCATTGATCGGGGGGAGGGAGTTTCACTATGAGAACAGCCGGAAGTGCAGAAGGCATTTGGAAAGTACTTCCTTTTGAATGTCTCAGCAAATAAAGTACTTAAATGTACACTTATTGATTGCTGCGATTATTGCAGAGATAGATGGCTCTTAACCCTTTCAAGACGCCACAAAATTTTCATAAAGTACCAAATGGACACCAATTTATTCAGGGAATGTCCCCAAAAGACGCCACTGACACCACCAAGTTTTAAACTAGTCTAATAACAAGGTAAAACATGAATAAAAATAATCATTTCCAAATGGCAGTAGTTTGAGGGAGTGTAATATGGATTATTTCAGTCTTTTAAAATAAAAAAATAATGTATTTGATATATATTGATCATCAAATTCACAATTCTGAGATATTTGCTATGTATCTCTCAGGCATCAGGCGTCTAGGCCTGGTGATGCCTAAGAGATACAGGAGGCTAGGCCTGGTGATGCCTGAGGGATACAGGCGTCCTGAAAGGGTTAAACAAGCCAAATATTGTGAAAATTGCTCCCGTACACGTGCTACAATCCTCATAAACAGCTTCTGAATTGGAGTCACAAACGCCGTTGCTAGGGGCGGCCGATCCTTAGCAACCGCCGGCCAAATCTCCGCATCACTCTCCAAACAAATGTTTGGCCCCTTTCCCACCCTGAGGCTGAGTGTCGTAGGGGCCCTGAGCGTAGTAGGGGCTAAGATTGTTTAAGGAACATGGGTAGTGAATGTTTGAATGTATACTATAGTTTTAAAAAGCAAGGGAAAGCCATGCTTCTTAAGCAGATCGTCGCTGTTACCGTTGCTATGCGCGGCTGTTGCTAAGCAACGGCCGCGCGTAGCAACGGCGCTCTTCAGAGCCGCTACACTCTCCGACCATTGCATCAATCTCCAGGGGCACTTTCACGGCAAATTTTTGAACTCATACATTAGACAGGCTCAGCCGTGTCTGAATCCACTTGCTCCAAACATT